>WAAG01046140.1:0-25070 GCA_013390105.1 Tichodroma muraria
AAAAAAAACCCTCCAGTTACTTTAGACCTTTTTGGCAGAGGACTTTGAAATAATATATACAAAAGAGAGAGGAAAAAAAATTAACTTCCTGTAAAAGAACATAGAGCAAAAAAGTATTTATTGAATCAGAGGGGTGCACTATTACATTTTTATGGAAGCAAGAAAAGTATACAGCTGTTAAGAGAGCTATAAAAAAAAGATACAGGTTATCCACAGCTCTTAAAGTGTAGATATATGGGCATGTGATTTCATCCTGTTCCTTCTAGAAGAGATGAAATGTTTGTGGCAGGTCAAATCTAAGAGTTTTGGGGAAAACTTTACTGTAATTCCTGTGTTTAATACTTTTTCGGGTCAGAACAATGTACAAGCAAAATCACAGAACTGACCAGATTTTCTTGTTTTAGTCAGAAGTTGATCTATATTATATCCACAAATGCTGAAAGATGATGATGTCAAATTCCAAGCTACTGGAAAGAATTAATCTTAATCATAATATTTCAATGTACATTATTCCTCACAGAAAACCTGCTATTGCTGTAATTAGTGGGAAAATAAATAGGTACTTCCTATACACGTGCTTAAGGTGAAAGCATCAGAACCAACAGGAATGGCTAAGCAGATTGAGCTGGCTCTTTTGTCATATTGTATCCTTCAACATTTATTCTTATAATCTGTTGCACATTTTGTCAAGGAAGGGGTGACCAAGTACTGCAGATTAAAATTCTGCATTATCACACAAACAGCAAAAAACCTCCAGCAAGATGCAGTGTATTTATTTTTTGTATATTGTGGGAATTACTGTTATTTTCAATATGAATAGCAGTTTATGGGGTCTGTATTAGCTGTAGTTACTTTGCAAAACAAATGTTGTTGACTGCAGTCGGGTGTAGGATGTGTGAGATTTGCAAAGATTTATGAGCAACTAAGCCAAAGCATCCCGCTGCAGATTTGCTATACGCTCATTCTTCCATGTCTAAATCATGTCTGAATTAATTTTGCTGAAAGCTAGAAGAAACTTTTCACGTTAACTTCTGGCAGAAAAGTGGAGTAGTTTTCATTTCAGTTAATTTATAATTAATCTTGATTGAAGTGCAACACGGATTGAGCTGTGTCTTGTGGTGACGTCTTTGGAAATGCAGCTTTATTTTAGACTGATCATAATAAGATCAGCCTAGGATAAGATAGTGATTGCAGAATACATGATTAGAACTGTACCATGTACTTAAGTGAGCCCTCTTTGAAGTATCACTGTGCACTGGAATGCCAGCACTTCAAAGAATGCTCCAAAAAGCTGGGACTGTGGTTAGCTACCAAGGGGTTAATAAAGATCAAAGAAGAGCCTGCATAAACTCATACATAAACAGAACTGTTTTTAAACTGGAGCTTAATAACACCATTATCTAGGACAGCAACACCTTAAAGGTAGGCTTGTCTTCCCTGACATGGTGCTTTATAAAGCGTAAAGGGAGACTGAAACATTTATAGCCAACATTTTTTCTGGATTGCTTTTTAAATGAGGAATTCAAAGCTTGTCAGTGCAGAAGAGGGTCTCTGTGATATCTGAAATCAGCATTGTTCTTCTGATTTTATTTGCATGCTAGTTAGGTGGGAATGGATTTTTGGTATGGTCCCATGAAAACACAGAAATCAGATGTCCTGGGCAAGGAGTTGTAGCTGAGGTGCCTAATGGGTGAGACAGAGATAGGCTTCTATTTACTTCATAGAAGCATACTAACAGCATTTGTATGTTTTTAAAATGCAAAATCTAGATCTGTGCTCTTCGTACTGTCGTGTTTATATGGGAAAATAGCATGAAATGTATTAAGGTCAGCTTCCTTTGCTGTCATTCCCTTCTTCTCCTCTACACTGGAAGCACCTGAAGTTTAACCTGTACAAAGGTCCCCTACAGCTGTGCTGAGTCCTCAGAGTTCTGTGCTAAGTCCATGCACATGTTGTGCCTGAAGCTCATGTCTGCTTTTCACATCTCTTTCTTCTGAAAGACTCAAAGAAGAATGACACTACTCTCTCTTCAGCAAACACAGGAAACCCCCCTCCACATGCACCTTTTGATAAAACTGAAACAGAGATAAAGGCTAAGGTCCTTTTAGGAAAAGAAAATCCTTTGCAGATAAAACCAAGTGCTTTCTTAGAGAAGGGTTAGAAGAAGTAAATAGCCTATGCTAATTTAATGGATTACATTAGTGTTCTGCATAATTTATATTATGCCAAAGAAGTTGTACTCGGTGGCCTTGGACCTTTGTTATGACCAGTTTCTGTTACTGCAGCAGTAACTGTGGCAGAGATTAAGAGCCTGCCTGTGCATGAGGCTTTTTCCCTTAAGGATTCACAGTTTTTTCCATTTGTGGAAGTCTGTATCCTGAAACTATGGAATATGAATGTCTATGTGTGGGGAAAATGAAGATAACATGAAAAGGCAGAGACTCTGTTAATATTAGAGTATGATTACATGATGTCTTTTTGATATTCTTCCTCATCTTTTCCTTCCTTTTCTCTCACTTGCACATCTCTTCCCCTTATTTTTAGTCACATAGTTGCTGCTGAGGCTTCAGGGTGAACAGGTCATTGATATAAAACAGAATAAAAGCAATGAACTCTAATGATCCAAGCTGGTTACTGTGATTTGGTTTAGAGTGGCCACACAACTGCCTATGTGAGTGCAGCTGGGAGAGAGGGAGAGAGAGTTGAACTGTAACAGGTTGTGCCACTGAAGAAAATATAAGTAATATAGGCAGCATTTCCAAAGATCTCAATGCACTTATCAGGATTTAATTAATCTTTAATGTACTGAAGTAGATACATTATCAGTGAAGTGCTATGAAATATACACAGGGTGTAGCTGGCTGAGTAATATTTTAGCTGCAACTTTGACTTAATAATGATCAAATCTTTTCCTGTGTGCTTTGGTAGTATGGGTAAAGTGGGAATCAGGTCAGGAACCTGATTTATGGAAAAATTCATTTTCCCTACTGCATCAGTACTCTGATTTTCCACATGGCAAACACTTGTGCATGGAATCTCTGCATGAAATGTGGAACTTGGTAGTGCTTCTGAGAAGTTGCCTGTTAACATTGTGTCAGCGTTTGTTTTGCCATCATCAAGGCCAGTGTTTTATTTTCTGAAGTGTGTTATATATTTTTGATTATGTTACAGGTCAGTAATAGAGATACGAGATAAGTATAGAGATACGTACAATATATTTTTTAGATAAATATTTATTGGCACATGACTAGTAGTATGTTCATTGTGTGGTCTGGTTTAACCTGGGTTTTTAGATCACAGTTTGTGAAAGCTCATTACAAGAGTATGGAATTGCTTTAGAAAATGAGTCACTCCGTTTCTGAAATTACATTTTATCGAGTCAGTTAGTGGAATATACCTTGAATTTTGCTATTACATGCAAAATATGAGAGATTTTAGTTAATATTCTGGACAACCAGCTGAATGCAATGGATTTCAATTTGCAAGATTAGGCAGCCTCTTAAATTACAAGATGCCCTGCAGTCTGCTGGAGTACTCCACCAAAGGTTTTGCATTATTTTCCAGAACTTCAGCACTTTTATCTTCAGATTGACAATCAAATCAATGCTGAGAGATGAACAGATTGAGGGCAGCCCTGCCCAGGACTTGGGGGTGTTGGTGGCTGAACACGACCCGTCAATGTGCGCTCACAGCCCAGAGAGCCAAACGTGTCCTGGGCTGCATCCAAAACACTGCGGGCAGCAGGGGAGGGAGGGGATTCTGCCCCTCTGCTCTGCTCTGCTCTGGTGAGACCCCACCTGCAGTGCTGCATCAGCTCTGGGGTCCTCAACATGGACCTGGCTGGAGTGAGTCCAGAGTGCCATGAAGATGATCAGAGGGCTAGAGCACCTCTCCTGTGAGGAAAGGCTGAGACAGTTGGGGCTGCTCAGCCTGGAGAAGAGAAGGCTCCAGGGAGACCTTACAGAACATTCCAGTACCAAAAGGGGTTACAAGAAAGATGAAGGGGGGACTACAAGAACATGGAGTGACAGGACAAGGGTAGATGGCTTCACACTTAGAGGGCAGGTATAGATTAGATATTGAGAGGAAATTCTTCACTGTGAAGGTGGTGAGGCACTGGTACGGGTTGCCCAGAGAAGCTGTGGAAGCCCCATCCCAGGAAGTGGTCTAAGCCAAGATGGATAGGGCTCTGAGCAACCTGGTCTAGTGGAAGGTGTCCCTGCTCACAGCAGGGAGCTTGGAACTGGATAATCCTTAGGGTCCCTTCCAACCCAAACAGTTCTGTGATTTTGTGATTCAAATGCAAATGCTTCTTGTTGGGGGTTTTGTAGGTTTGTTTTTGTTTTTTGGCTTTTTTGAGAAAAATATTTGTCTCTATTGCAGAAGACACCTGCTTTGAGTTCTTGAAACATTTTATATGGAAGCAAAAATTACCTAGATGTAGACCAAGAAGTGTTCCTGAACAGTGTTAAAATAATCTGGCTTATCTTTCCTTTTAAGTTGGGCACCACTATTTGTATTCTTTGACTGCTTTTTTTGTGTCATTTAGAAGGAGCATCTGATATTCTACATTTGATGAGCCACTGCAACCAAAGTGTGTAATAGATTATAACCAGAAGTTGGAGTAGACATGCAGTTGGTGATGGAGAAATCGTGGAGCTGCCTTCTTCTGGATTCCCTTTCAGATGTGTACTGTTGATTCTGATGCATGAGTGGTGTTGCCACTCTGTTTTTGGCTGTCTATGAAACTAATTTAGCCTAAGTCTCTGTGTTTGAGCATCTACACTTAGGAATTGTCATCACTGGTTGATTGCCTTGCTGATGGTCTTAATGAAGAGACTGAGGGTTGACTAGGTTTGGAGGTTGACTCACTTGCTTAACTCTACAGTTAGAGTTCTTATGAGGACTCTGTAATCTCAAAATTTATCTTGGTATCTTCACACAGGCTTCTCTGCTTTTAAGTTTGGTATGATTGCCTTTTGTGGGTTTTCTTTCCTTTAAGATTAAAAAGCCTTCTAAAAAGAAGAGGTCTTTTAGAACTCTAGCCATCCTCTGTCTCTGAAGATTTCTATAACGTGTTCTTTTGCCTTTCTTTAAATTTCTTTGTTTATCTTTTCTCTTCTGTATTTGTTTATGTGCTACTTCACTCATCTAAGGATCTGAATGGGGGCTTCTGTGGTGTGCTAAAATCCATTCTCACTTAACTGGTAGCTTTAGTACGGCCTGAAGACCGCTCAAAATGTTGCTTTTGTAGGTTTGCATTTTCTTTCCTCTTCTCTACCTCACACAGTCCCTCTACAATTCACACTGGTATATTGACTGCTTCTTTTCTGGGATGGCAGAGTATACACAGTGGGTAAGACATTACAAGAAGTAATTCTTCAGCAATTGCATGATCCTCTCATTGTTCTCTTGTATGGCTTAGATTCAATTTAAATCTGTAAGGGTATGAAAACTAGTAGGTAGTTTACATGCCTAAAATACCTTTGCTATGATGCCATAATAAAACTAGTACAGCAGTTGGTATGTTTTGTCTCCAATTGTCCTAATCTTTGAAACTGGTCTGAAATACAGGTTTCTTGTAGTGAGAGTGGAGATAAATGAGCATTTAGGCTTTTCCTCACTGCCCACAGTAAAGTGACTTATTTTTTTCATGGCACAAAAAACTGAGGAAACAGGTTATATTGGTCATTTTAAATTTGATCTCATCTCTGTACAGTTTTAACAATGAAGTTAGGTGCATGGGAATGAGAGGAAGGTTTTCTCTCTGTTCTGAGCACATAACCTGGTAATTTGGAAAACTGTTGGAAAAATAAGGCACTATAATGCTTATGCTATTTGAGTAAAACACTTAATACAAAAGCTTTGTTTCCATTCAGTCAACATTGTTACTAAGGAACCACTAATTACTGTGTATCATGTTGGACGGGGCCCTGACAAATCCATGCAAATCATATGATTTATAATTCATAAATCCCTGATCCCCTGAGTGATGTTGCTCTTGCATTTAGACTAATTGAGTACTTACGTTCATCGATCCAGTCCATATAGCACCCTTAGTCCATGTGGAAGCCTTTAGTGCAGGGTCAGGAACTCCTGTTGTCCAATGTCCCCTGTAGACGCTCTCGTGTCCCCAAAATCTGCCTCCTTGGTCCTTTCCTTCACAGTTCTTCAGTCTGTCAGCAGTCAATTCTGCCCAAATCAGAGCAAATATTTCAAATATTTGTCTGTCTCCCCCTGGTTGCAGAGGTATAAAGCATGGTATAGCATTGCCTTTTGGGAATGGGACTGCAGTGGTTAATTTCTCTTGCTAGTAAGGCATTGTGCTGGAGTAGCTGTATGGTGTACTGGTTTATATTCGTTCAAATATAAACTGGTTCATATTGGCTCAAAAATGCATTTTTCCCAGTAGCTGTTCTCAAAAATGGCTCACTTGTAACAATTAGTCAACGCAGGTGTTTATTTTTGGCTTTGCACGGTTTTGTCAGATATTTTTCTATGTGCGAAGAGTGGATTATTTGTTTTTTTCCTTTCGTAATGCAGCAGTTGCCAATACTTACAAATACTAAAATGCACAGTCTAATAGTGGTTACGTAGTTGTTTGTGAATAGTCAGTGTACCACTGAAGGAGATAGAATCCTATGCAAATTTCATATGCAGAACTGAAAATAAAAGCAAGGGACTAAAGATATATTATGTTTCAGGATAATATTTCATGCCTGATCATTGTTACCTATTTTCCTAATAATTTTAGCGTAGTTTTGTAATGTGCTGTAATTGTAATTGCTAGCCAGAAGAATGGCATCACTTAATTCTATCAAAACTGCGGCGAGGTAGATGAATGACAAATTAATAATTTACCATCTTTGCATAATACTGTAGCCCAGAACACCAGAAGGATTGATGGCAGGAGAGGTTAACAAATTTTAGCGGCTTCCATTAGCTTTTCGTTGTCATATGTTTGTGGTGCCGACTGAAATAAGCTTTGTAGGAGATCCCAGTCCAGGGAACTAATTACTCGTGCCGATTGCCACCCTGATGAATAGATCCTCATTGTATCATTCCCCTGAAGACGAGGAGCAGGCTGTGATTCACGACTGCATCCTGGCTGATATTTGATAATAATTTTAACAGATAAATGTAGGAAGGCAGAATGATGAAGTGCCTATCCATGCTCTACGACTATCAAAGGCATGCACGTAGCCAGCTGTGTTCTGCCTTTTTTCTGTAATCACTAATGGAGAATTTTAAGTTATTAATCGACCTTTGAATAAACCCGTATCTTCCTGTATTTTCTAGTTTTTATTTGGTTAATTATTCCAAAATCATTGGGTCTTACAATCAGAACAGCCCAATTTTAATGTGGTACAATTTTACTGTAATACAGATGAGTGTGAAAATGTGAAAATAAGCTACTGGGGAATTTGATTCCAGTACTTCAGTATTTTTCTGAAATTAAGCAATTAGGAAGATGAAGACTAGCACTGCCTTTTCTTTGGTGTTAGAAATAGGCATAGAATTTTAATGAAGAATGCAAAAACAGCCTCCATTTTGATAAAATTATTTTCAGTCAGAAATTTTGATATCTACAAATCAGGTTTGAGAGTAGTGTTACGCAAATCATTCTGGCTTTTGTTACTACGTTTGTTTGAAACCTTGATTTACCTTAAATAAAACTAATTTCTGCCTTTAAACCTCAGAATTACGAGTGTAGATACCAAGTGTTTTTAACATTGTGATCTGTAAATTAGTTGTGCCTATTCATTTGTCAGTGTTGACAGGTATACTTTCTATTAGCTCCTGGATCAGAAATGTAATATATCTGCATTTTCATCTATTGTCTTAACACCGTCTCTGTATACAAAGTCCCTGTTTTTTAATCTGAATGTACACGTTTTCAGGTTATCATGGCTATTCTATGCCTCAGGTATTTTCTGTTTGTTTATTTTCAACACGTGAAATTGGCATTTTCTATACATTCTCTGGGCTAAAATACTATTTTACAGTGGTATTCATTCATGATCATCTAAACAGATAGTAACTGGCACTTATATATATGACCGTATTAAAAAGATCTACGTATATTTGGAGCATAAAATAGAAAATAATGAATTTGATATAACTTTTTCTAGACATAATTTTTTAAAAGTATGCTTTCTATGTAGCAATTATTACACATCATAACATGTAGTTTTTAATTAAATGTAAAAACACAACTACATAAACCAGAAATACAATCTGATTTGCTTGAAAATAGATTGCTGTTTCACTCTCCTGGAATGGTTTATTTAAAAACAGTAAATGGAAAAGAAATGCATTTTCTAGTGTTGTTCTAAGCCTCAGGGGCTAAATGTAATGAATATTTTAAGAGATTATTTTAATTAAATTCCTGCACATCTAAACAGAGTAATATTTTATTATCACATACATAACCATGTAACTGAGGTATTCATTAAAGTTAACACTTTCTGGACCGAGAATTCATGGCATGATTTACTGACCTTGTGTAAAAAGGCACAAATTAGGAAGAAAAATGAAGGGGGACAGACTTTGATTAATATAGGTAATGCTATACCATATTTATAATAGCCTTTTCCCTATTCTGGTTTATAAATGCAGTCACTGAGAAAGGTGCCCTGCTGAGGCTGAAATGAGGCTGAAATCGGAGCACATGCCACTAGAGTGTGGGGAAACTGATCACACTGTCAGCAATTCATTTCAAAATGATGTATTTAGTGCTCATTTCACCTTCCAAGAAAAAAGGGAAAGGAGTTCCTTAGAGTGGAAGGTGATATTGTTATTTTCAAGGACATACCTAAGTAAAAGATTGCAGAGAGGGGGGGAGGTTAGGGGAAAAAAAGGCGAAAGCAGCGCAAACAAGGAGAGCTTTATGCAGAAATTCAGCGCTACCATGCTGGTTGATAATTGCTAACATATGTGGCTCCTCTGTTTCATTGTAGTCGTCCTCGTGAGTTCTGGCGCCTCGACTACTGGGAAGATGACTTGCGGCGCCGGCGACGATTTGTGCGTAACCCCCTCGGATCGACACATCCTGAAGCGACACTCAGGGCAGCTGGAGAGCATGGTCAGTGTAAAATCTGCCTCCTGCCACCAGCAGCAGGTTACAGGATGTGGTGGGAAAGGCTGGACCTTCGTCCTTGCGGGATGCTAGCAAATGGTCCCAAAGCAAAGGCTCTTGGCGTTGCGTTTCAGGCGTGTTTTCCATACAGAGATAACCTGGCTGTTCCTTCACAGCAGCAGCACCGGTGTTTGCTGAGCCCCTTCTTTCCATCTCAGCTGGGCTGGCGCGTTGTGCACACCTTGCATACAACAATTACAGCCTTCACCAGGCAGAGGAAAAGTGGATGCAATTTTGCCATTAATCCCTGGACAGACTTCCGTGTAAATTACCTGCTTATACTTCAGTAACTTTGGAAGAAGAATTTTTCCTATTCAAAATCCACACCATTTATTTCAGTTAGCATATATCTGCCTATTGTTACTGATACATTGAAAGAGAAGTAACACTTCTACAAGCTAAACTGTACCTTTGCTTAAGTCCTCAAGATTTTCTGCAAGAATTTGGTATGGAATAAAGAGTAGCAAATGCTGATGTGCAAAGTCAAGCAGCAAAATGGTAACGATCATTTCTGTCTGGTGATTTTAAATAAAGGAGATGCCTTTTTTTTACAGTTATTACTTCTCATTTCATAACCTGGGATCAGTCAGATGTAAGATGCATCCATCCATCCTAGAAGGGAATGTATTTATCAAATTAATACAATAGTCAGTTTGAGAATTCTATAGTAAATCGAAATATAAACAAGCAAACAAAACCACACCCAAAGCCAGTGAACTTTGGGAAGTTTAGTACAAAATTTTATGCAATTTTTAGCAATGTCTTTGCTATCTAATGAGGGTACACTGATAAGGTAGAAAAGTCTTGTACTTAAAAATAATTTGCTTATAATTAAAGCTGAGAACCCTTCACCTTGAAGGCACAAGTCATGGAGCAAATAATTTAAATTTAGTTTGTTGAGGTTTTTTTTCTCTTTTAGCTTGTGAATTACTGCATACATACATGCATACATATGCCCACTCAAATTGTGGGTGGGGGATACATTTTATGCTAATTTTAGATTGTTAAGAGTGTTGTATGAATGTAGAAGAACATCACTGTCATAAAGTTGGTTTCCGTCAGGCATCTTAACCTCTTGCACTCAGCCTTTAAGAGCCATTTCTGGGAGAAAATGTCTACAATATGTCAGCTGATATAATGCCAAATGTGACATCAGTCCTCTGAAATAAACGACCATACAGAGAATAGTTAATAAAGTGATCCGGAAGCAATGTTTATAGAGCCCTACATCTTTGAATATAGAAAGAAGATGTAGAATCAATTAACCCACTTTTTGCTTTGGGTATTGTTGTTCTTAGTACTCTGTTTAATCCTATACCGTGGACTTCAGGGCACTAGGGTTTTTTCTGTTTAATACTCCATGGATGAACAGCAACTTCCCCCCCCTCCTTTAATATTGTGTGTACTTCAAGTTAAATAGATCTTGTCACAGTTTGATGTATTCTAGCTGTATTTTCATATTTAGTCTTTATGCTGTTTATCAACATTTTAAAAATATCTTTAATTTTTCTGAAAAATATTTAAAGCTACCATTTAAATTTGCATAACTAACTCTTCCACAAGTAAACACACAGTAATGCAATTATTCATATTTCATATTAATGTGATATTTTCACTAGTTCATGCTGTATTTCAAGGGCTGTGGCTTATAATCAGTTTGTAATTGACAGGACAACAATTTTTCATTTTCCTTTCAAAGGAAAAATGAATAAAAGTAGCCCTATTTCAGAAGTAGCTAATAAGAATAGCTGGTAACTAACTCTGGTAATTTAAATAGACCTAATTGTTTTCTGTCTGCCTTTCTATTCAGATTTTGACATCCTTAACAGTCTTCTATTGTGTTTAATTTCCTGGTGTTGTTTTCTTCTAAATTTCATTCTGCCTTTGTTATCTGTTGTCCTTCTGCTTCTTTATCTATCCAGTGAATATTAAGTCATTATTTAATGTGATTTCTGAAATTATAGATAGTTGTTATCTGCCTGAGTGTGTGTACACATGCAACTGTCTTTTTCCAAGAACTTTCACTGGCAAAGTGTAAAATAGATGACCGAAGCTCAAATTCAAGTTTACCTGGAAACTATATGCAGTGTATAGGAGTGCAAAGATAGTTAGGATTTTTATTGTTTCATTTTGGATTTGGCTTTCTTGGTGTGTTGTTTTTGGTTTGGTTTGGGTATTTTTTTTCCCCTGAGTTTCAGAAGGTACAGTTGTCAAAAACAGGAACTGGAGTGGCCACTTCCATTTCTTTCTGAATTATGTTTATAAACTTCTAATATTAGCCAAATTAATCTCAGAAATTCCAATTGTTCTCAGACTTCTTGGAACTTCGATGATGTAAATATCCCTAGGATTTGCAGAGTATTTGCCCCAGTATGTTATGATTTCGTATCAATAATTTACCATTAATTATTCCATTTCAATTAATTTTACATGCCTCTGAAGAAAAAACATTTTTAGGTAATGTATAAAAGGTTCCCTACTGCCTATTTAAGTTTTTTTCCAAACATCACAGACCAAAACCTCAAATTGGACATAAGGGATTTTGCCAAAAGGGAGGCAGGGGAAAATAATGCATAAATAATGGAACAGTACAAGTTATAACCATGCTTGATAACATGGATTTTAGCTCACTTTCATTAGAAGATACACATTATCAACTGCTTGGTGTCTTTCATTTACAACCAGATGTATTCTCCACCCCAGAGAACTCACAGTGTAGGAATCATCCCAATTTGCAACTGTGAAAATGATTCAGAAACAATTGGAAGCCTAGATATTGTTCAGTAAAACCTAGAGAGAACAACAACAATCAGCTCTGTTGCAGCCTAGTTATGTGTCTTAGGAGCAAGAACCAGTCTTTTCCAAGGATTGATTTGATTTGAAGGAGAACCTCTGGTGCAGAGGTGGCAGAATAAATACCTGAAGACTAATGTTCTCTGTTCAGACAATCAATACCAGCCCCATGACTATACTTCTGGCTACCTTCTAGTTAAAAACAAATTTTTTAATTCTGACAATTTAATTGCCATTCCCAAGTTCACATTAACTTGCTTGGGAAAAAAAGGCTTTAGGTAATTTTTCAAAGGGAAAAGGGGAAAAAAAAAAGGATCTTTCCAAACTGGCTATTTATAAAAGTCAGTCTAATGGTGTATTGTGGAGAAAGAAAAGAGAGGTGAAGGTGCTGTGGTAGACAGCTTGGGATGGAAGGAGTTAACTCTTTTCTATTCTTCCTGTCACATACTGTGTAGAAGTGGAACCAAAATTGCTTGTATAAATGTGGAGGAAAGAAAAAAAAAAGAGTAAACCTGTTGGTATTTTGAAATTGACCCTAAAATGCAATATTTGTGAGGGAATCTTTAGCTGCTAGAAAATACTTTATCAAGCTTTTTAACAAGTGATGTATTGGGGTTTTTAATTGATGTTTGTTAAAAATTTGGGGACAGGGGGATTAAAATATCCCCATGCATGTAGCATTTCCGTCAAGGCAATAGGTGGAGTTCAGGGCTTTGTGACTGCAAGGGACCAGCAGGTGATCATCTCCAGTGTTGCAGTTGAGTGGTTGGTTTGCTTTGCCTCAGCTAGAATGATGAAAAAGAAGTCTTAAAGATAATATTTTAAAAACTTGGTTTGAAAGTGATTGGTTAAAGAAATAGAGAGAGTAGAGGGAAGCTTCTGGGAGCCCTTTGTGAAAAAAAAAAAAACATAGTAAGGTTTTTTTTGGTGCACCTTTTCCTTGAGTTGCTTTTCCTGGTATAATTACCAGTTACAAAAAAAAAATAAAAAATAGAAGTTGTGTGCTAGCAGAGTGTTGTGTTCAGAGAAATGCATACGACATGTCTGGAGATCTTGATATTGGAAAGGTGTGTGGGAGTTTGTGCTCAGAGCTGCGGGGTTGGAGCCAGAGGGTCTGGGCACACCAACATAGGCAGGCCTGGCAGAGTGGTTAGAGAGGGCAGAGCAGGGTTTGTGACCTGAAATACAAAATCCAGTGTAGTATAACTCTGTGCTTATGTGGGATTGGATTTGTCACGTGATGTCGTGCTCCGTCATACATCTCTCTAACCCGTAAATGTATAAAGAGGACTAGACCATGGCCTACCTACACCAGTGCCTTTGTCTACATAAGAATAGGTGAATCCATGTGGAATATATTCTGTTCTGTGCAGATACACATGTAAGCATGAGAGTGTTGCTTGCAGATGTAGTGCTTTATGCACATCAGTACAGAAAGGGCAGATTTGCTTTATTTACATCAGTACAAAAAAAGCAGACTCTGGTTCATTGTGATGTCTCATTGCCTTCCACTAGCTGGTGTCTGCAGGTGTGTAGATAGGCATCTTCCTGTGCCTGTATTTAAGCAGTATTTAACACACATTTTATGCATGTCAGGAAATACTGATAGCCAACATCACATGCAAAGAGATGACAGAAGTTTACAAGAATGGATGAAAATAATTCAGGGTCTAAAATCTCCTATTGAAAAAGGCACATATGTAAGATGTATGGTTTTGAATCAGTAGTTGAGGAAAGAATTAAAATCTGAGTAATTGAAAAAGGGCAATATTGCTGTTATCCAGTTATCTTTGGTTTGGAAGCTACTGTACTGATTTAATTTTTTTCTTAAAGACTGAAGGACATAGTAACATTTTAGACAAGTTGTACTAAGTATAAAAGCACTAACCTTTGATCTTGGCTCTGAATTCAAACTTAAATAAGAATAGGTAGAGAGCTAGTCTGAAATCAGCATCTTCAGTATAACACAGATTCTAGTGGATGGAGCAAAAAAATGGCAGGTATGTACAGTGCAGATGAGGTTTTTGAAACAACAAATATAGTTTGCCTGCATTAAAAGAAAAAAAAAAGAAAAAGAAAATAATTTATTATCTTGGACTTCATCTTGAGGTGGTTTTGTTCTATTTCACTTTTTTTGATTTTCAGGAGAGTGCTGGTAGGGCAGTGACTAAGAGTGCATGTGGTGTGTGTTAGTACACTGATGGTAATTTTACTGCTGCTAACTGAAAATCCTCAAGGGGGAGTTAATTACAGGAAAACCTTCCTAAATATCAGCCACATATTTTCCATGACAAGAAGGTTTTTCAGCTCACGTTGAACAACTCCAGAATCTGAGTTATCATTATTTACATAAGCATATTTTGCAAGAAAGTAAAATTTGTGTTTGTACAATGCAGTTAAGCTTTGCAGTAATTTTTTTAAGGCTTTCTTACAAGTGACAGCTATAGCTAGGACAAAAGGATCATGTATAAATTGCATTTTATTTTGTATGGCAAGTTAAATTTCCTTTTATTTCTGTTTTTGATTGGTTGGTTTGAGGTGGAGGTTTGTGTTTGCTTTTTGTTGTTGCTCGGGTTTTCTTGTAAGGTTGAGGCCTAAACCAAAGCCAGTATTCGGTCATTTGGGGTTTGTTGTTGTTGCTGTGACAGGGATTTTATAGTTTGGGTTTTGGTTTTGGTTTTGTTTTTTTTTCTCTGTTGAGTGGATTTCTTTTTTACTTTTTCACTGAACTGAAAAGTTTTATTATTTGCAATTTACATGCATGTATTTACTTAAACAATTTAAACTTTGTGTATTGCCACCTGGGAGTCGCTGCCTTCTGTAAATGTTTGCATATTAGCATATTTTTAGAGGGAGCCCGTGGAACTTCAAATCAAGTGTGGCAGCAATCAGAGCGAGCAGCCACCAGTGTGTTGAAGTTAGTTGGTCCTGATGTGTTTGGCAAATGTTTTTCAAACACGGCTGTGCCATGGGTATTCTCAGTGTATCTTTTAAGAAACGGTATTTTCATTTTCAACTTAAAAAAAAAAAAATAAAAAACCCAGACACATACACTGCTGTGTTTTGGCATTACCACAGCAAAACTTAGGTGTAGAGGGAGTAATTGAGTAATTACCTCTTTCTTTCCCTTTTTTCTACTTTTTAATTTTATTTATTTATTTATTTATTTACTCCCCTTTTGATTTTTTTCCCTTTTCCTGTTGCTGCTTTGGGCCGGTGCTGTAAATAAAACGGATTTCCAGGCGGCAGTGCCGGGGGGCGATGGGAGCGCTGCCGGGTTCCGCGGCGCTCCCGGGGCCATGCGGAGCGGGCGTGTCGCCGCCCGGGCACGGCGGGGACACATTCACCGGCCGGGTGACCGCGTGCGGGGCGGAGCATGGCTCCAGGCATGCTTGGCCACTTCCATCCCGAAAATCCCGGCGTCAGCCCAGAAGTGCCCCGTGGGAGGCCGGGGTCCCGGGTGGCCGTGCCGCTTGGGTGGAAGCACAGGTGCAGGCTGTTCTCCATCTCCAGCTGCCCTCCCGGGGCAGATTCGCCCCCTCACGCCCTGGCATGGAGGCGTGGGGGCTTTTCTGCCTCCCGAGCTCGGCTTGCCGCCAACGGGAACGGGAGCGATGCGGGGCAGCGCCTCCGGCGCCCTTTCGCCTTGTCCCCGCTCCCGGGGTTTTCCCGGCGGGAGCAGCCCCGGGGCCGGGGCCCTGTTGCGCTGCCCCGGGCGGGTCCCGCCGCTCCGGCCCGTCCTGCGCCTCCTGCTCCCAGGGCCGTGCTCGGTGTTGTCGCGGCGGCGGTCCCGTGTCCTTGGTTGAAGATTGGGTTTGGGGTCAGGGTGACACACCGGGCAGCCGGGACCCTCCTCCAGCTCGACTTCCCAAGGAAGGCTGCAGGGGAAGGGAGTCTGCTGTATCCTTTTCCCCTCTGTCGTAAAGACTTGAAATAGGGTTGAATGCTGCAGAGAGCACTGGATAGTGCTATTGAGCAGGCTTAATAGAATTAAAACTAGATGTGTCCTAACATTAGAGGATTAAGACAGGTACTTCCCACAGCTAGTCCTAAGCGATTTTCTTCCTGAACTTACATTTAAAAAAATAAAATTGCACTCCTTTGTCACTGAGACCTGACAGACAGCACCGTGTCTCATTTCAGCTCCGGACGAGGATATACTTGTCAAAGGAAAGCAGTCCATCAAGAGTCAAGTTTTAGGAAATCAGAACTCAGAAAGCGAGATTCTCTTGGAAGGTGATGATGATATCATGTCATTCATGGAGGAAAGAGAAGTGGAGAACTTGACAGGTAACGTCACCTATCTAATTTTCTTCTCAGCTTCTTTACTGTTGAAGTTCTGATCTCCCCATCTCTGCAGTGAATCATGGTTCAGGATACACACTTCCCATAAGTGGGTCATTAAGATAATTTTCTGTTCACCTCAGATACTGAAGGTTTATTTGAGAAGAGTTGTGTGTTTTCTTTCTCTGCCTTTTTGCTTCTGCAGTAGATACCTATTCTATAGGTATCTATCTATAAGGTAAGACATTCCTTATAGAAAATAGTTCTACCTTGAAAAGGGCTTCTTTTGTTTTCTCGACCTCATTCCACTCAATCATCAGACCTAGTGAACAATTAGGCAAGCTGTCTGTAATTTAAGGCTTTGGAGACCTTTAATTTTTTCCTAAGTCTATAAAATTGTACATACTGATTATTTACTTGCATGTAAAGGATTTGTACACTCGCTGGATTTAACTCTTTTAACCCCTTGACATTCCCCCACTGAAGTTCTTTCTCCACAGACCACAGTCTCATTAGACTTCTTTTTTTTTTTTTTTCTTCTGAAGAAATAGTGCTTCAAATTATTCAACTTAATTAATTTTACGTAATCGTATGCAACCTTGGCTGATGTTGCAGTCTCAGTGGAGTGGGTCCATTTCTGTACAGTTCAAAATGTTAAACCGGAGTAACCAGTGGTTCAGAAACTGGGAGTTATAAAGTGTCTCAATTGCTATTTGAGGAACATGAGTTTTACAGGGAAAATGCAAACTTCTTTGTTTTTTTGCTTCTTGTCTGGTATTCCATGTACACTTAATTTAGATGAAAGTATCATTTATTGGATAATTCTGGTTCCCTGAGAAGCTAGTAGTATACTCTTAAATTGATATGGATCATGCATATGATAATTCACTGAAAATGCTGGAAGTGATTATTTTTTGGCATTTTGCTTATCCCTGAACTGCATTCCACTCTTTTGGTTTTAAGTTAAAAATGCAGCATAAGGAAAAAGAAATGCTGCATAGGAAGAGTAAAGTAAAATAAAGTAATGGGAGAATGAAGCAAAGGCATTTCTCTATATGAATCTTCTATTTTTCCCTTTCTACCATGAGCTTCCTTCTCAACAGCCTTCTCAATGTTTCCTTCTATTATTCATTCATTGGTTTGAGTAATACATTCATACTGTAATAGAGGTGAAAGGGGAGTTTAATTATATAATCTTGACAATGGCAATAGGATTAAGAAGTAATCCTCACTAATAAAGTGGTGTGGGTTAGAAATGAAGTGGAAATTGTCAGGGATCTTCTACAGGACCTGGACTGCCCCAGCTTCTGCATCTCTCTGCTTGCCCTGTAATTGAATGTCTGCTAGTGATTGAAAAAATGTTATTTCTCCTCTGGATTACATGCTAATGTACAGGGGGCAAAGGGAGACAGCAAAAGAACACATAGCTGCTTATTTCATCCATTTGTGGGGGTGAGCTTTGGGAAATCATAGCAGTTCCGCAGCTATCTCATGCCCATCTGCAGACACAATGTATTTGTACATTGGGAATAGAGGGCAAAGCTGCTCTGATCTCAGCAGAGCATCTCTTCTTTTGTCCTAGTGGCACACATTGAGATTGATGCGAGATTAAGGACCATCACCCTCCTAACAATCGATGGAAATGACAATTAATCTGAATTTTTTGTCAGTTATTCTCACGTTGATTACCTGAATGTGTGTACCTCATTTACAGATGCTTTATTAAAACAAAATTGTCTATGTCACTTTAATATATTCCACTGCTTTACAGAAGTCAGATAACACTGCAGCCTCGTAACTTCATTTCCTTGCCTCTTAATCAGCTGCATGACAAACCTAACCTGTTTTCTTTCTGTAAGCATTAGTTTATATAATGCTGAACCTATTGTTTTCAGTAGTAGTCTGATTTGTCCCTGTGATGAGCCCTGTGGAGATGTGATTATTCTAATAAAAATTCATTCAGTTGGAAATCAACCCTCCAGCTGTTTACTCCCACAGTCCCTGAGCTACACTGACACTGTATGGAATCCTTGAACAGTATTTAACATGGAATCAAAAGCATCTTTAAAACATTTTACTTTAGGCTCTATAACATTGTGTAACCTTAACAATAGATTTCCAGCATCCATAAGGGAACACTTTGCAATTAGACAACTTTGAGCCTTGACTGCTGTGTTCAACTTCGTGAAATGCTGTCAAAACTTCCCAGCAACTATAGGACTAATCAAACAGGAACATTTCAAGTGTTCATGTGTGCACTCTCTATGTTTCATGTAACAGGAGGTGTGCAGCTCTTGGAGTTTCTTGGACAGAAAATGTGTCCGAGTAAAAGCTGAAGACTGCCATGCTAAAGCCAGCTCTGCATAATGTATGCAGCAGTTTGCAATTGCAGCTGCTTCAGTGTTCGGCAGCACAGAGACACTGCAAATCTGTTACACATGTTCTTTTCCGGGACAAAAAGGGGTTTTCTCTTTAAGGAAGAGCTGTGCTCTTTGCTTTATTTTAATGTCCTTGGCCTGAAAAGCAAATAATTTGTACTCGCATTCTTCTCAGTTTGAACATTGTTGGTGTTTTCCTGCTTTGGCAGGTCCAGTGTCCCTCAGCACACCAGCTCAGCTTGTGGCACCCTCTGTAGTAGTGAAAGGCACCCTTTCCATCACTCTTTCTGAGCTCTACTTTGAGGTGGATGAAGAAGATCCTAGTTTTAAGAAAATCGACCCAAAGGTAAGAGATCATTGACCCTGAGCTCTGAGAGATGATGACAAATTACCCAAGACCTTTAATTCTTCACTTGACTTCCTTTACCTCTATTGGGCTGCAGTGTTGCTGCTCTAATAACTTTGCCACTGACCATATATGTTGCTGAACTTCACATAGGTGACACCTCCTTTCCTGCTCCTTTTTCTCCCCCTCACACAATTCGACCCTACTTGAATGTTAATTAGATTGCTTTGAATAAAGCTCCAGGGAGACACGTCTGAAATAGAGACATCTTGAATTCAAGGCCTGTGTGAATACCGGGAAGTTCAGTGAGGCTTTTAGCCTGAATACTTTGTTTTACTTCCCTGATTTTAGCAAATGTCAGTGTAAAACAGCACTGGACTTCTCACACTCCTAAGTTTGCAGTGCTCCTGTCATATTACTCTATAACACATTTTACAGGACCCGTTATTATTTATTGTGTATAAGCATAAAACATAATTGCCTTTCTAAAAGATGTTTCTGAGCTGACTTGCTAATTTCCACGAACTTTATTTGCTTTGAGTTGCTTGATTACTCGTCTTTTGGTTAAAATTAGTAACCTTCGGTAAAATTCCAATTTCAGTGGGAGCATATAATGAAATTAGATTAATAATGTTGCACTTGAATGTTTTCTGCAGTGTTACAGCAACATTTCGAAAGTAGGACACAACTGGTAAATATTCTCACAACTTAGGCATAGTCACGGCTCTTGGTTTTTTAAATACCTGCCTAATGTTAAACTGGGTAATAATTTCTTTGGGAAGGGTACTGCTGGAAGAAGCAGTGGTTTTCTGCTTGTCTGTAGAGAGAATACCTTGTGTGTTAAGCACCAGTATAGTTCTTTGTTCCTATTGAGTAAATTGCTCTTGTCTGTATTAAAAATGGCATCCGTGGGTCTGAAAGATGGGATTATCAAATCCTGTCACGGAAAAAAAATATTTTGGAAAGCAGTGCTCTCAGATTATTAGAGCTAGATTTTAATATAAGCAATTAACTAGAATTGTGATTTTATGCGATATCATAAATGAGATTTAACTTTTCTTTTGGTCCTGAAGAATTTTTGAAATATATTGGAAATTATTTTAAGTATGAGGTAGTGTTTAAAATTTTTATATGCTTACTTCTTCTATTGTGTTTCACTAATCCCCCCCCACCTTTAACTAAAAAAAAACCATTTAATGATGAAAAGAATATAAATGTGAAATTAAAGTTAGTCTGATATGTTACTGCATTGTATTTTCCATCTAAAATGTTCTACTTTGTATTACATTGGCATGAGAAAAGTCTTACAGATCTGCATTATTCTGCATTTTTGGTTTTCATGTTCAGCACATAGGGTCTTTGAGTACAGTTACTAATTCTTACTGTTCCTGTTACGTGTTTTGTGGGAGCACTGACATATTGTTACATGTCAGACTGCTTTTCTCCTGCTTCCCACTATTTGGTAGAGATTATTTTCTTAATTGTGAGCAAGGGTTCTGATTTGGTTTGACTCTATCTTTTACGCTGTATCTGAGAGATTTTCTTAGAGTTCTTGTGGCAGGAGAGGTTGGTTACATGAAATACTGGCTACATCTCTTACATTCTGCTCGTGATGTTACTTTTTCTGGAAGTCTTAAAATAATTAAAATTACCTTTTGTAATGTCTCAGAGGTGGGGGCGGCGGAGCTAAAAATCAGATCTGAATAATTTTTTTAAAAACTAAGTAATCTTACAAACAGCATCTTTTCAAGCATTAACGCCTCCCTGCCCCACCCTGTGCTGAAGTCGGTGTACCTTGATAGCGATGACGAGCTGCTGTAGATACCCCTTGGAAAAAAAAAAAAAAATCCCCAACAACTAATCCGCTGTAAGCTCAGCAGGCCTGCTTAATTAATGAGGCTTCATCTGTTTGATAAATTTAAGTTCCCTGTATATTTGTCTAAACTACTGAAAAGAAAACATTGTGACAAGTTCCTGAAGGAAAACCTGCCTTAGGTAGCGATAGCATCGGCAGCGATACGATCAGAGTTTATTTGCGGGCACCGGGCTGTTTTGGGAAGGAAAGGGTAGCCCCGCGGGCTAAGCCCGTTCTGCCAGGTGATCCGGGATCAGCGCTGTGGAAAACGCTCAGATGGCTCCACAAAAGACTTGTAGAGCTCATCCGGGGCTGGAGAGGCAGCGGCGGAGCCGGGGCCGGGGTGTGCCCGCTCCGCCGGGCAGGGTGGCCCCGCGCACCCAGCTCCACCGCCCCGGCTGCCGCCGCCATCGAGGATTTCGTTTTTAAACTTAAAAACAAAAGCAGCTCAAGTTGGAATGGTTATTTCTTTCAGTCTCCGTCCAAAAAGAAACGAAAATAGTCCTTTGGAGCAAGAACTTTACTTTTTTTTTTACCTCCCTCCGCCCACGAAATTATATGAAAACTTGCTCGAAATGCTCCCTGCCGGCATTGCAATCCTTCGGGCAGCTCGAGCGGGCAATGCTAACATTTTTAAATCTTAGGAATGCGTTCCCAGTAAAAGTCCTGCCAGTATTTCTCAGTCGTCCCGAGCATGCTTAAAGCGAAATGGCTATGAGGAATCAGGCAGAGCTTCGCTTTGGGAGAGGGGGCTCGGACAAGGAAGGAGATCGGCAGAGAGCGCCCGGGTGCCGGTGTAGGATCGAGTTCCTGCTTATCTCCCCGTCTGACCATGCTGCGGTGCGATTTTATGCTGTACTTAAAAATCTGGGCAAAAACAAATGTTTGTTTAAAAAAAATATCGACTGGTTGCTCTAAATCACATTAATTATTCAGGGTAGATCTATACTTCCTCCGTGTCAAAGTCAAATGGATAGCGCATTTGCTTTGGGAAGAGAAAGCAAACAGCGATGGATTTTTAAAACAAAATGCAGCTCTCGAGATTTACCGGGGAAAAATAAAAGGCAGGAATACCATAAGGAAAAAAAAAGGGAAAAAAACCCCGACTGTAGGGTAGGAAAAGGCATGCTGTAATTCTGACTAAACTGTGGTGAGCTGCTGTGCGATGCTCCATATATTCCAAAATTTAGAACAGAACCTTACAGTAACAGAAATATAGCAGATGTTGTCATATGCTGAACTACAGAATATGTAAGATTTTTTTCTTAGATGCACTTTTTTTTTTTTTAATGGAAACTAGAATGAGGTTTAGAAAACATCAGTCGGTATGCTGAGCTAAGGCTTGGGCTAGGTGTTGCATTTAACCTATCTTTACATCTCGTGGTTTCGTTTCTTTTAAAAAAATTTCCTTCTGAGGTTCAGAAAGAATGTACTTGTTTGAATTTAAGAACCATTCACAAAAAGTCAGCATAAAGTTAAAGTAATAATTTTATTACTATTTGCAACAAGTCAGTTGTGGGGCACATAATCTGACCTTGGCACCGAAATACATTTAACATCAGTAAAACTTTTTTAAAGGGGGATTTGTACATATAGTTAAATAATTTTTTCACTTGGTGACAACATTCAGGCAACGAGAGAGCATAAGAAAAGGACTATACATGGATTGGAAAATGTACCTTTTGGGTTTCGTTTTGAAGTTGCAAAAGTCCAATCGCTTCTTTTTGTGAGCTTTTAAAAATTCACATTGGAGGACAGGAGGAGAGAGGCTCTTCCCTTCTTCCGTGCAAGGCGGTGAGAGTTTATGCCGGGAAAACCGTCGGCAAGTTTTTTAAAGGCCGAACTGCAGGTGGGTGGGGGGTGGCGGGAGCGCGTGTCTTTCGCCGCCTCTTTCCGTCGTCGTTCGCGTTAAATAAAAAGTTTTTTAGGCGCTGTTGTTTTTTACGGAGGGCGAGTTTTTGTGCGCGAGGGTGTGAACCCTATAGCTTGTCTAGGCTTTTGGGATTGGTGAGGATTTCTCTGGCTAGCCTCCAGGTCTGTTTGGCAGCGCTTTCCAGGGCCGAGTGGGGTTTGCCCTGAAAGAGGTCTAGGTTGGGCAGGAAGTAGTGGGGGCAGCGCCGGCACTGCAGGCAGGAGATGAGCTGCAGGAGGATGCCGTTCAGCCGGTCGCCCAGGCACGCCTCGTCCCAGTCGGTCTCCCGCGGGTGCTTCTCGCACTCGTATAGCAGCAGCGTCTTCATGTGGTAGTTGTTGAGGGGCTGCCCGGGCAGCTCCAGGTGCCGGTCGCGCAGCGTCTTCAGCACCGACAGGCACTTGTTCCGGCAGCCGCCCATCAGCAGCCGGTTCTCGGCCTCGCCGAACTGTAGCACCCACGCGTCGCTCTCGGCCGAGCTCTGCTTGCCCGTCAGCGAGTAGCACTCCTTGGAGAGCAGGTTGAAGCCCTCCGCCTTCACCTCCGCCACCCGGTTGGGGCCGGGCCAGGGGATGTGGGGCATGGGCCACTGCGCCGCGCTGCGCGGCCAGATCCCGGTGCACTTGAAGGCGGGCGTGATCTGCACGACATACCGCTCCCGGATGCGGAGCTTCACCTCACTCGTGTCCGCGATCATCTTCACCACGTCCCGGTAGCTGCACTTGTCCACGGCCTGGGCTACCAGCGTCTGGAAGCGGGAGCGGATCTTGCGGGCGGACAGGTAGCCCGAGGCGGTGATGAACTCCACCCAGAGGGACATGCTGCGCTTGCGGCCGTCGCTCAGCTTGAGCACGGCGCAGCCCGGCAGGGAGCCGTCGTCCACGAAGTTGAAGACGCCCATCTGGTTGAGGTAGAGCACCACCTCGAACTCGGTGGGCGAGATCACCTCCAGCCCCTCGTAGCGGGCGTCGATCTCGCTTAGGGAGCTGATGAAGCGCGGCTCCTGCACCTCCACCTCCTTCAGCACGTCCGACACGACCTTGCACACCTCCCGGATGGTCTTGGCGATGGCCGCCTTGCGCGCCTGGCAGCGTTCCGTGTAGTATTTGTTGAGCTGGTAGACCAGCTTGGCCTGCGCGGCGATCATGTTGGGGCACAGGTCCGGGCTGTACACCGGGCTCTCGCAGTACGTTGAGGGATCCAATGCTTTAGCGGTGGCTGCAGCTTTGCGGAGGGCACCGGCCAAATCGCAGACCCCCACCGCCTCCGGGAAGAAGGCGGCAGCGGCGCGCCAGTGAGAGCAATTAAAGAAATCGGGGAGGGCGGCGAAGCACAAAGGAGCGAAGCCCAGCACTGCCCCGGCGAGGAGGAGAAGGAGGAGGAGGAGGAGGAGCGGGCCGGTGCGGTCTGGGCGGCGGTGGCGGTGCTGGTGCTGGTGATGCCGGAGCCGGTGCCGGAGCGGCGGGCAGCCCCCGTGGGCTCCCGGAGTGCAAAGTTTTGGATGGCGGTGGGGGCAGGGAAGTCTGGGCTGCCTCTGCGCTCAGGCGCCCACCCCCCCGCGCAGCGATAAAAATGCCGTTTCAATAGTTCATGGGAAAAAACCCCAAAAAAACAAAACGACAAACAAACTTCCCCAGGACTTGCGGAAGGTCCCCGCAGAAAAGCCGGTCGGCGGCGAAGTTTAAAACCGCACACGGTACGAAAGGAGGAGAAGAATGCGAGCAATGCCCTCAGCGGAAGAGTGAACTCTGTGTCTGTCTGTCTGCCTCTCTCTCTCTTTCAGTCCGTGGCACCGCCAGAGATGTGCATGAGTTTGGCTGCCGCTCGCTCAGACTGACAGGGGGTGTTGTTGATTTCCCTTTTCCTGCTGGAGGCGTTGGCTGAACCCGGCTCTCTGGCTGTCTCTATCTTTACGCGCAGACGGGTGCACTTGGTCTGTGATCTCTCATTCCCGTCCTGCAGCTCTACATAGACTGTTGTGAGAGAGACTGTATGGAGAGGAGTTGTTGCTTTTTTTTGTTTGTTTGTTTTCTTTTCTTTGCACAGACTGTGTTTTATCCTGAGCGGGAGGAGGGCGTAGCTGCCGTGCCGGGGATGGCTTCTCCTCCCCCTCCCCACCCCTGGAAGTGCGCGCNCCGGGCCCGGCCCCTGCCGCGCGTCCGCTCCGCGCCGGGGCTTGGAGCCGGGATGGACTGCAGGGCGGCCGGGAGGGAGGCCCGGAGCGTCCCGCCAGCCGCCGCGGTTTGCGGGGGGGAAAAAAACCCAAAATCCCCGTAACTTCGCCGTGACGGTCGGGGAAGGGCGAGGTGAGCTCGCTGCTCCCTCCGCTCGCTGCGAGGGGACCCGGCGGCAGTGCCGGTGTG
>WAAG01046142.1:0-13542 GCA_013390105.1 Tichodroma muraria
ATTCCCAATCATACCATAACAGAAAACAACAGATATTTCTGATGCACTTGGCTTTTTTAGTCAGATTTTCAAAGTAGGTGGCTTGGAAACCGTCACTCTCTTTGAAACCCCAGCAGCTTCTGCTGTTGTCAGGTTGGGTTCAGAACCCTGCTGCAAACGCAGCCCTCGTTGGGTGTCTCGAGCTCCTCAGAGCACATGTGGCATCCCTGTTCTGAAGATGACATAAACATGACCTTGAACCTGCTTTGGGGCCATCTGAACAGAGCAAAGAACATCCCAGCAGCTGAACTCCGTCCTGTGGAACACCTTGAGTGGGACGTGTCAAATCTGCTCACTTCTCCTGACTTACTGGAGAGTTCCAGGCTGCCAGGGGTTGCAATGAAAAGCAAAGTGCACACAAAACCTGCCCATGTCTGTCAGTTTGGTGACCAGGAGGGTGTCTGGGTCTCAGATGATTCAGAAGCAGATGGGAGCCCAGTGGGTGGATAAATGCAAACCTCACCTTCAATGAGCACTTGACAAAGAAACGTCAGGAATGAAACAGGAGAAGCCACAAGTGAAAGGGAGTGAGTACCTGGTGACACCAGGGAGGATGAAACTGTCTTTTCTCCACAGATAGACTGTTTCCATATAATAATTTAGCTATTAATGTCTGTTCAGTTTTTAAACTACTTTAATGCTGACTGACATTTCCTTTAAATTGTAACTTGTGCAATTTAATGATAACCTTTAATTTTCTTCTACCCGTGTAATGGGAAGCAGCAAAAATAGTAAGAACTAAATTGCAGGCATTAGAAATACTTCCTATCAGAGGATGGTAAAGAAGTGCATTCGGGCACTGTAATGTGTGAGAAATTTAGATGGCTTTCAACATTTTCTTTCCTACAATAACTGCTGTTTGGCACTACTTTGTGCATGATTAATATCTTTATTATTGTATCATGGAAAATCTCTTCTACTGGAGACCTAGTTTTTAGAAACTTTAAGAATTTTAATGTCCCACTGACTACTGGAAACTGAAAATCCTGAGCTTTCTTGTACAAGATCAAAATAGTTATGATTGCCCATTTACCCATTTGGTCTGTCCACACACCCAAAAAAAAAGCTCTGTCATAGTTTCTTATGGGTCGTTTCCATCAGTATGTTTGATGATATGAGCCTTCTGGCTCTCTTTGTTTAATAATATAGTGAAGAAGATATTCTGCAGAATTGATTAAATATCTTCTTCAAACAGTAGTACAAGTGCTTTGGATTCCATTTATCTTAAATTGTTTGCATGTTTGAAAAACAAATCATTCCTTAATGTGGAGCCAGTGCTTGCCATAGCTTTACTTTTTTTCCCTTGGTCCAGTTTTTATGTGTTGCTGGAGTGTGGCAGCTCTGATAGCAGAGTCTCAGGAACCTAGGACTTCAGAAATAAATCCAAGCACTGCCTTACAGTAACTAAATTTTGCTGCTTTTCAAATGGTTCTGCTAGTCGTGTCTCCTGTTGTGGGACATGGGAAGGAGCTGGGCCAGGAGGTTTAATTTGCACACTGCCTTCTCTTGCACGGGGAGGTTCACTAAGGTGAAGGATTTGGGTTTTAGGTCTAATTCTGTGGTTTGGCTGCATAAACTCCATCAAAGGAGACCGTTTTTACCATGAGTACATGGCCAAGGCAGATACCAGCCCATCCATGTATTTAAGCTTGTTTTATCTTGTTCAGTCAAGCTGTACCTCAGATTTCTCAAGTATAACTTACTGAAGAAATGTTGGTCAGGGCACCTCATTTTTGTGACTGGCAATGGGAAGACTCTGGCTCCTTACAGTGAGGGAGATTCCACTGAGGCAGATTTGGTAAAAGGACATAGGAAGGCATAGAAGTATGTAACTTTCTGATTTCCTGTTACACTGACCACAGGCCAGTCCAGGCTGAAATTTTAACAATTTAAATGCAAAATTCCTATGACCTTTTCCACAGGTTATGCCATCGACAGAGATGTCCTGTTCCCATTGCTGTGATGGTGACATCAGGTTTAGGTCAGCTCACCTACATGGTCACTCTTATTTCCCAGAGAACCCCATTCACAAGTTCTGTCCTTTAAGCTGAATTGCTGAATTGAGAGAAATCAGGAGACAAAAACAGAAGAATGGTTCAGCTTGGTTCACCAAATCAATCAGTTAATCTAAGTTCACCTTTCATTACCTGGGATGTTTATCGATATATCTGGATGTGGACATGAGTGATTCAGACGGATACATAGACAATTATTACTATCTGATCTACTTAAGAACCAAGTATTTTCCTTTATCAGGACTTTGAAGCCATCAGAACACTTACATGGCTTTTTACTACAATCTGTAGGATGCAAAACATGTAAGGGTCCAAGGCGTTTAGCAGATTCTACCCCCTCATGACCCAGCCCTTGTCCCACTGCTTGGCCATCAGCTCCTCTGGGACTGAGATCCTTGGCTCTCTAAACATGCCTGTGGGGAATGCACTTCATCAGGATCATGAATCTTCTCTGCGTTTTCTCACTGGCAAGTTTAATTGAAAAATGGAGAAATCGGTGGCCCAGAGTGAACTGAGAGCAGATCCTGAGCCTCTGTTCATTCATCTGAATTAAATAAAATAACTTTGACCTGAAACCAAGCAGGCAAGGCACGTGCTTCCAGCCTCACACCCACATGCTCTCCTGTTTCCTTACCCACACCTCCCAGCATCGTGCAAGCACATGTATTTATAGCTTGCTGGAATGGTGTTGCTTATTTTCTTCTGCACACAGGCCTAATTAACAGCTATCACTCAATTTATTCTTGATTCAAACATAATTAACAATATGCTTAAGTAATGATTTTGCTTATGTCTATTAACTACAGGCAAACTTGTCAAACTATTGCTCCATTAATTTAATTCTTTCTCTTGATTTAGGGAAATTCAATTACTGTGATGCAGTTAGCCATATAGTAAACGTTTCCAAGTTCTCTTCTGTTGCTTAGATACTTCCTTAGTATTTTCTAGATTATTATAGTTTGTTGCCAAGGGATGCATAAGCAAAAAATGATATCTTTATAAACTGTCAGGTGTACCTGACTATTCTTTACAAGTCCTGTACAAGCATTAGATTCATTTCAGTAGTAAATAATCCAAAAGCATTAGATTCATTTCAGTTGTAAATAATCTACCAAAGGTCTTTTCTTCCACAATATCATTTTACAAGGGGGAAAGGAAGTGATAAAGTTATTGTTGTGACTGATGGCCTTGTGTGTCACTGCTCGCCCAGTGCAGGTTAGCAGGATCTTCCCCAGAGTCTGGAGACAGCAGGAACAAAATATTCCTGCAGAAACAAAAGAGAAGCCACCTTTCATCTCTTTTCCCTGTTGGGAGCTGGGCCTCAACAACTCAGGCTCCTTGGGCATGTGCCCAAAAGCTGCATTTTGGAGCACAGGTTGATCGTAGAGGCTTCTTCTCTTCACTGTGTGAGAAACCAGTGTTTCCTTAAAACCCTTCAGCTCTGCCCCCACCACGGTTATCACACACGTTCTTACTTGGCTGGTTTCAGCATATGCTTATTCAAGATTTTAACCATATGAACCTTAGCAAAATCATGGAATTGCAGCTGATAAGATCATTAGTGAATTCTTCCCCCAGACTGGCTGGAGGGAATTCTTTCATACACTGAGCATGTCCCCTTAAGTCTTTAATATGCTTGAGGACACTCTGGCTTGTGTTGTGGTTCCTGACACCGTGTGAGTGTTCGGGAACCGAGGCAGTTTCCCCAAGGTCTCTGAGCAGGCAGCCTCTGCTGCACTGGGTGACGAATGCCATTCACTTGCTGGTAAAATCCTGATTCTTTGACTCTCCATTTTTAGCTGTATGTCGCGGTGAGGGTGGCCGTGACAAACCTCTCTGGTCCCTGACTTCAGGGCAAGGGTGGAGAAAACAAAGGAGCAGTGGGAAAAGAAAATACTTTAATTGTAGGAAGAAAGTCACAGAGACAATGCCCAGAAACCAACAAAGACCGAGTAGGGTCAGACTCCAAACACCGAGCAGGGGCTGGCTACAAAGACCAAGGGAGAGGCAACAATATACACACTTATGGTGGAACATTCTAGAAACATAACCATATAGGGAGAACAAGTAACCAATAGGGGAACAGAACTTGGCTTGATTAACATAATAGCCTCAAAGGCTTATGGGAGAGGTCCTGGGGCTTGCCCTAAACGAAACAAATGTTTTCCAGGGATTGAAGCTAGTGCTTGAGACTTTTGAGGTGAGATCCAGCTGCCCTTGAGTTGCAGCTGGGCCTATTCCCATAGCTGTATTGCTCTGCTCTGCTGCCTGGAACATGGCAAGACAGAGATGCTGTTATGTTGTTTTCCAGGACTTGAAAAGATAGCCCAGCAGCACTGTCTCTACTGATGTAGGAAGAGCTGCCTTGTGTGTATTGCTGACACTTCAAAACACACCCTGAATAGGGAAGGACCTATCCTGAGTAGGGAAAGACCATAGGAATCCAAGCACAAATGTTCTGCCATGGAGAGCAGCATGTGTGAGCTGCCAGATTTTGAAAGGTTTGTGGTCATTTGGGGGGTATTTTCAGCCTTCTACACAGCTCAGGGAAGGCCTGTTTTATTCAGGAGTGTTGAGGACTGGGTCTGCGTTTTCTGAGTGATTAGGCCTCTTAAAATCTCCCTTGATGCATGAAATAAATGATATGTTCCTATGCTGTCATCATTTGAGTGAAAAAGGTCTGGTTTGAAACTCCCCCAGCTCCCACTGATGCTTGCAGAGCTCCAAATCCAAGGACCCTGTCTACGCTGCAGTTTGTATCAGTTAATGTAACAATAAATCAGCTTTGTTCCATAGATAAAGCCCCTCTTAAACAATGTCTCGTGTTTAGTTTCCCTATCAATTAAAAGTAAATCCATGTAAACTCTTACACAGTTTCCAGATAAAGACTTGAGGCAATTAAAGTAAATTGATGTAGAAGTAATCAGGTCTCTCACATACAAACACACACACACACATTTGGATGTTATATGTGAGGAAGATGAAAATGTTGGGAGTACACAAGGAACAAAATTGAAGTAACTCCAGTAGCTCTAAATTTGACAGGGTGCAGGAGACAGAGTGTTGGGCAAAGGGAAACCAAACTGCAAGGTTGTTTTCCAAATGTTCTGATGAAATCATGCCTGACTGAGCTGTTTCCCTTGAATCCCCTACCTGGAACACCCTCTCTGCTCATTACAGATTGCTCTGGAGATGACGCTGCCTTATCTGTGCAGTGCTGCTCACACATCTGGTGGTGGAAAATTACCCATCTTAAACTATGAACAAAAGCCATGTTGCATCTTTACTTGCTTATAAATATATGGTTTTTCCTGAAACTCTAAACACAAATCTCTGGCATTTGAGCATAAAGGCTCAAGGCCTGCCATCCTCCTCAACACATCCAGTCAGGGCATTCCCTTGAGCATTTTGTGATGCCCTGCGCAGAGCACGTGAGGAACCTCGGCTGGTTCTAAAGCTGTCCCCAAAGAGGGTGGCACAGAAAGGGGCACTGCTGGGAGCTCTGTGTGGGCTCTTGTTCCTGGCATGACATGGTAGCATTTCAGCCTCACTGCAGAGTCCTTCCATCAAAACTAAGATCTTAAGCTTTGCTTAGAGCTGAAGATTTCACAAGAAATCACGGTAGGGTGGTTCTTCAGTAGAAACAGCCTAATTTATTAGGGCCTGTTTCCTCAGTAGAAATAGCCCAATTCCAGCAGATCTTTGAGTCCAAAGCTTGGGTTGTTGTTTTTTTTTCCNTCATACAGAACAAAAAATATTTAAACATCATGAAATATTTTATTTCAAATCAAACTCTAGGTATGTGGACTAAATTGCCATGTGATCTCCACAGGTTTTAGGCAAATGCATTTGTCTAAATTCATAGCTCCTGTGTGCCTGTGCTAACAAGGGGTGAGTTGCCACTTGACTTGTACAAGTAAATACACCCTCCATTTTTCAGCCATGTTGTTTAGGGCAAGTTGAGAATTTACCCTAAATCTGATTTAATACCTCATAAGCCTGATTTGTATGTGCTCTGCTATAAATGGTCATTGACTGAGTGTTCAAAGCAGGAAACCAAGTGATCTACACATAAAGAATGACCACTAATCTTCACAAGGGGCCTTTCCCTGTGCATTCTGAATGCTTTATCTTGTACAAATCCTCAGCTGTAAACTCCAGGTTTGATTCTCCTCTCACAACAGTGTAAATCAGAAGTAGTAGCTCTGCTGAAGCAGTAAATTTATACTGCAGTAAATCCACCATGAGAAGAGAATCAACCAATTCCCCATTGGCATCAATAAAAAGAGCACCAGGCTCTATATAAATAAATGGCAAGAGGCTTCCTTGAGTCCATTCCACTTGACAGAAGTTATTTGATAAATACATTTTAATGAGGCCTGTTTAGGCTGTGTTACATTTCACCTGATGTTTATATGGTAATGCTTAGAAACTGGCTTACTGCATGAAACATAACATACTTTGATGCAGTCATCTATATGTATATGTGAGAACAGGAGGTTGGATGTACCACATATGGAGAAAATTTACAATTCAGGGTTCCCAAGTGGCATCTTTACATAATTGTCAGGATGCTTAGAGGAGCTGAATAGCTATAGTGGTCAAAAAGAAAAAGAGACTCATAAAGCTAATGACAAATAAATATTTGCACACACATGCCAGACAATAGTCACTAATTTAATGTTAGAAGAGAGGAATAGCTGCTAGCTGAATTTCCCATAATAAAAAAAAAAAATCATATGAATTTAAATATGGCACAGATTTGAATCCTGTATTTTGCAGGTATTGTTAAATATTCCCTGAAGTTATACTTCCCACTATATTTTTTAGCAGTAAGCAAAAGTTTTTCTCTTTTGAAGTCTGTGGATTCTGTGAAGTGACAGGTTTTGCTGTAAATAGGATTTTACTCTAGAACAATAAAGTGGCAATTCCCTAGTTATCAATGCACCATATTGCAGGGATTACAGAGACCTCAGACACTGGGGCTTTTGGCAAAAGTAACATCCTTTGACAGCAGTTTGAAAGCAGCACCCTTGAATGTCAGAAACAGTGTGAACCCATAGCTGCACAAGCTTCAGCAAAGGCAATTTTAAAACAACTTTCTAGATTCAGTTCTCCAGCTAAACAGATTTAGCCAGTTACCTGCCATGGGATCATGTCGTTTGTGGCTCCAGGGCTGTCTCTGCCAGCAGCAGCTCCAGGTTTTCTGGCTGGGAACATCAGGCAGCGGGGACAGGCTCAGCGTTGATCTCATTTTGTTTCCGTGGAATGTGTTTAAGTGGAAGCAGAGCTGGTTTGGTACCAACACCTCATGAGAACACAAAGGTTTCAGCACCAAGGTTGAGCTGGAGACGTCCTGCACATCTTGGTGACCAAGGAAGCCAAGCACAGGGAAGAGGGGACAGAAGCCTTTGGGATCTGAGGGATGTGTCAGTGTGGATGCAAAACTGCATCCTCCTTTATCCTCCCAAAACACTGCATCACAAGAGATAAAATAGGAGAAAGTTTTGACTGTGCAATACGGAAATGTGGGAACCTGCAGCTGAAAATGGAAACTTAACCAACCCTGACATGTTTGCAAGAAAGGAGATGCTCCACCTGTGAATTTATCCTGGAAAAAAGGAATGCAGTAAATTCCACAGGGCTGAGCATGATAGTTCTGTGGAATTACTCATGTAATAACATTTTGTACAAAGAAATCAACACTTCGATTTTTATCTCAATTCATGTTGAATCATGTTGCATCTCATAGTAATAACAGTAATTTTCAGATACCATTCATGTTTTTTGAAGCAACTGTTTAATATTCAGAGCTTCTTTTTTGTCTGATATATCAGTATCATGAGTTTAAGGGAGCTTCAGGGGCAATGTTTGTGCTAGAATAAACACAATCAGGGAAACGCTTTTTGCTTGACAAGCCAGCTCCTCCCTGCTCACTTCTAGAGTTTTCATTTGAAACCAAACTAATCTTTCTCAAAAAACTGTTTACTGCTCTTTTATTGTCGCTTGCTTTCATAAATGTTGTCAGTGCACATGATACCCTCTCTACTTCAGAATCTGCTTATAGCTGTGTATTCACAAAGGTGATAAAATACAACTTATTTCCACTGAAGCAAGCTTGAGGGCCCTGTTTATAGAATATCTCTTACAGTCATGTTAATTCCATATCCTAGAAATTAAGCTGGGAATTCCAAACAAAATAATAATCATTCTGTCCAACTGGGGTGAAGGTTGAACTTTAAAAGTATAATCAGGTTCCAGAACATGGAAATATGACATGTCATAAATAAGAAACTGTCTGCATAGCAAATACTAAAAAATGATTAATATTAAAAAATGTAATTAAAAAATGATTAATATTACTAGAATTAATGAATATCAATCAGAAACAATTCTTCCCTGATGCATACTCTTAACCTTAAGTGGAGTACATGCAGTTTAAAACTTTTAGTGAGCCCACTGCAAAGCTTGAATTGAGATTCCTAACATTTTCTTGTCAGTGTCTAACATGTTTTTGTTGTTACATGGTCAATGTACCATCATCTGCAAAACCAGCCCACAGACATCCCCCTCACAAAACTGAGCCCAGGATTATTTTGCTTAACCTCGGAGAGCAGAGGAGATGGATCAGAGAGGAGCTCGGATCTCCCCGTTGTTTTGTTGGCCCCTTTCCCTGGCTGGGGCCGTGTCAGGGCTCTGCTGCTCCTCTGGAAGGGGCTCTACTCCCACAGCGAGACATCATCCCGCCTCTGCCACCACCAAAGAGCTGCTGCTCCTGGTAGTGTGAGCCTGGAGAGTTGAGCTTCCAGCCTGCAGCTCTCCTCCTGATCCCTGCAATAGATCTGCAAGTGTGAGCTGGAAAATAAATCCCAAAGCACCAAGCTGCAGCTCTTCCTAAAGCTTAATGATAATCCTTTGTAGTGTTTGTGATTTGAACTATCACTAACAACTGCATCAGTAGCAGAGACCCTGAAGATAGGCTGGTCACAGATCAGAAGGATATCAGGAAACATGAAGAAGCTCCTTAATTAATTTCTAATCCTTTTTCAGCCTTAATCTTCTTTTTTTATAGTAAGATCTGGCATTACACATTTTCTGCACACATGCTTTCTAGATGATGTAGATTAAGTCTTAGGTCTCTGAATTGCTGGAAGCAGCATGATGGTAGGTTAGCTCTTACTGCAGCCTCATGCTGGAATGCCCAGGATTATTCTCTGTGGGCTGATATATTCAGCTAAAATATTCATTAAAAGTATGTGAAGTCATCCAGGATTTTAATCCACGTTCTGTTCAGTGTTTCACAAGGGTTTGTCCAATCTCTTTGCAACAGCTGTGTTTGTGCATTTATTCCAGAATTAGACTTACAAATAGCAGTGCTGGGATAGGGGGCAGGAGGGTACCAAGTGAATATCTTGTTTCCGGGAATAAGAATAAATTATTCTGCAGATATTTTGAGTACATGTTGTATAATCAAGAGGTGGGGCTTTTTTTTATTTTCCTTATTAGCAATTGATAAAATGTCTTCTAATTTATTTTGTGAACACATAAAATAAGTGGAGAGGCCTCTTCTATGACCCTAACAAATAGAGATGCAAGAAAGCACCCTCCTCCACCCTTACCCTGGAGCAGAATCTGAAGTCTCCCAATTTGGGACATTTGAAACATATATTAGAGAATTCTGTCCCTTTCAAATTCCGTAGCAAAATAGTTTCAGGATCTTAAAGAAGGGCCATAATTGGCTTTTTTCCCATGCTTTCTAGAAAAGCTTCTAAACTTCCCTATGGTTAAGCAGGAATTTTCCATTGAGATAGAGGTTTTTTTAATAAGGAGTTAGTCAAGTTTAACAACTATCTGGACAACTATCACCTGATCTTGCTTCTGGCACTTCCAATAGGAGAGTTCCAGGCTGTAACCACAGTTGAGAACGGAATGTTCATCCCTTCAAACTCGGGAATGAAGGTAGGTCAGTGCTGACAATGTGTTTTAAATTGTTCCTGCCTCAGATGCTCTTGCAGCACTACCAGATGCACATTTAGATGATAATTTGTGATCTGTGTCACTGCCTGTGGTGGGGAGAAAAGTGTGTTGAAGTAGCTGGGATGCAGCACTGTGCTGTGGAAGTGAAAGGATTCACTGAAATGTTCACTGAGCATTTCCTGTTGGGTAGAACGCGCCCATCCCTGTGCTGCACACTTTTGTCAGGATTTAGGTGAGTTTCAGACTTGCAGGAAGTATTCAATTCTTCTGCAAACACCAAGAACAGAGACACAGAACAGACAATGAGTTTACCCAGAAGAGCGGGAGACACTTGAGACCTCCTCACATGTATTTAACTTCCTGAGGAACAGAGGGACAGGTACTACACAAAAAACAGACTTAAAATCATGACTATCCCCTATGTATAGGACAGTAAAAAAAAGAGATCAAACTAACCAATTCACTGGAAGATGGAGGAAAAATCCCTTTGCACGATTACAGATAAAAACAATAGGATTCACATTTTCCTAATCACCTAAAGGACGGACTTAGGAGTTCCTGAGGATTATTAGAAACCTAAAATGTTATGGCTTACAGAATTCTGTTTACTTAAGAGTTTACTTTCTGTTTACTTTCTTCAGAGAAGAAGGTTATGTCAGCTAAGGTGCCTGGATAGGGACAAAGTTAGCCTAGATCAGGATTTCTCTGACTTGGAGCATGTGTGGAGCACTCCTGGTCTCCATGTGCTTTCAACACTGGGCTTCATCCTCTGGCAGCTGCTGGAAACAGTTGTGGGTCAGGGGGAATTAAGTCACTGACATCTGTCACCTTGTGCCTCATTTCAGGGTGGTGGTCCAGACTTTGAGAAACACGAGTTGTGGATATTTTATCTTAGAGGTTGCTGGTTTGACTTTGCTTTGCTTTTGTGAGACAGGACGTACAACGAAAGGCAAGGATTTAGGAGTATCAACCTTTTTTTTTTTTTAATATATAAATGAAAAAGACAACAAGCAATAGTATTTACACCAATCTGAAATCTCTTAAAGGCGATTCGGCCACAGTATTTCCATTCAGGTTTTTTTACTCAATACCTGTTACTAAGTTGTCAATTACCAGCTTGTGTGTATCTGTCATGGTTGGTTAAACTACAACAGTATCACATTTTATTCAGTAATTCCTCAGTGCTTCTGCTGTGCTCTAGCCTTTATAAAATTATGTTTCAAGCTGGGGGGTTTTTATGCTATGAAAGCATAAACTGGTATGAAAACCAGAAAACCCCAGAAAAAAAACAGGAAAACAAAAACAAACAAAACCCCAACAAACAAACTAAACAAAAACAAACAAAAAACTTCACACTTTTTAAAAAGAGCTGGAATTATACCCTGAATATGTATCTCTGACTTGACATGCAAATAGCCACCTATGTACTTGGATAATTATATAGTTACTTTGAGTCCCTGAGTGTATATATACATATGTTTTATACACAACAGTTTTAATACACAAGCTGCACTCACTCTTGAGGTGGAACTTTGAAACAGAAAAGTCTTTTTTATATTCTTAACTGGCACATTTTAGGATGTTTACCCCTACATGAATTTTGTTATAGTCTGAGGTATACAAGAATTTTCTGTTGTTTCCATTTTATTTGTTTGTTTTTTAACAGCTGTGCCATCATCACATGAACCTTCTGCCCAGAAAAACCCACAGCCACTCAGCTGTGTAAGGCAGACTGATTGAAGACACCCTGACACTCCTGAGCATGTGCAGAGGTTTCATATACTCAGAGAAAAGTAAATTCCCAACAGTGATTAAAAATATTTCTGCAATTAGAGGCAGCTTTTTTAATGTTCCAATGTTGGCCCTGCCCTGGGGTTCCCACCACCTTTCCTCTGTGAGCCAGAATGTCATATGGAAGTATTGGGAACTTTGGCCCAGCATTCTCATTGCAAATGAACATCATCAATGGAGGGATAATGGATTAGAGCTCTAGCAAGAACTTCCCTTTTAAATTCAGCCCTTTGCCAAGTCTGTTGATGCCCTACTTTCAAGGCTGTCATAGCAAGCAATTCTGGACACTTTCTGTTTTTCGAAAACAGAGTGCTAAAATCAATACAGCAATATCTTGTTGGAGAAAATTCAGTTCATCAATAAGTTTGTCATTTTAAAGATGATCAAAAGACTTGTTTATTAGGCATCATCTAGGCTTTAGTAATAGTTGGTACGAAAATAATAAGACATAAGCCATATTAAACTTACAAATCTTTAAATTACATCAGGGAGTGGACATTTTTCTCAAAGTGAAGGGCTAGAAGCATTTCTGGTCTTTACTTGAGCCCGTATTAGTCACCAATTACATACCAAAACCTGGTACTGCTCACAGATTCCAGTGATTCAGGGGCAGTGGAATCTCTGCATTTAAAACCATTAAAAATACCAAGTGTGCTGGAATTTTCATCAGACTCTTGCAAGCAATATTTATTCTGATCTGCAAGAGTTAATTTCTGAAAACTCCAGTTCAGCCTAAGCACTGTCTAATTAGTATGAATATAAGCACATTTAAAGTATTTTCCTCTTCTGCAGGCAAGAACAGCAAACCTGAGTGTGAGAAGGAACTCTGAAACTCATCTGCATTCATTAGGGATAAAGAGAGGAAGGGCTGTCTTTTCACTCTAAGAAGTTCAGCACCTCTCAACTCCTCAGCTTTAATTAATCCCAAATAGGACTGTGAGCACATAAAAACTTGTGCAAACACCCAGAGCTGGGGAAGATCCCCCTACACATGCATTTGAGAGCATCCAGCCCCAGCTGGCCACAAAGAAGGGAAAAAGGTAGAAAAAACAGGAGGAAAAGCAATTGTTGATAAATAGGTTTGTGGATCCATAGCTGAATATGGACTATTGAGTCTTCCTGGGAAGATAATAGAGATGAACTTGTCAACAAGTTTCAACAGATGAAATGTTCCTGAAATTCTTGGAATATAGGTGATGAAGTACTTCTTAAAAATTAACTTTTCTGTGTGGAAAGCTGAGATGCTCTCTAGTCTAAATTGTATCTCTACTGGAAAAGCATTTTCATATGCTGATTCCTAGCTAACTTTATCCCATAACTCCTTCCTCTTTTCCTTAGGCATTCTTTTGCAGAGCCAGATAAATCTGTACTTTGTAAGCAAAGCGACCAAGAAAACAGAGGGGAATTGGTGGCAAATTGGCACAGTAGAAAAATTTATTTTCTAATAGCCTTTTTCAGAATTTATCTCACCATTTCTTTAGGATTTGAGCTAATGGAAAAGTGTCTCACTCTACATGGGATAAAGCATGTGTGGGAAGGATGTAAGAGGGCAAAGGTTCTTCTTGGTATCCAGAGCCTTGGTTTTGGTTGCTTGTAAAAATACTGATTTATACAACTGCAGCGTACATGGAGCTTTACAGGAGATTGGTACATGGAACATAGGACTGGCTCTTCCCCTGTAGCCATGGAATCCATAAACACAGCAGGGAGTGGGAAAAAA
>WAAG01046143.1:2406-18139 GCA_013390105.1 Tichodroma muraria
CCAGTAAATAAAAATTAGCAATAGTAATGTGAAAATAGAAAAACACATGGCCACAAAGCCACAGAGTTATGGCCCCAGCTTCCTTAATTGCCACGGGGATCAACGCAGTAATAAATTCGCCTGTTTGTTTTGGGATTTTTTTAAAGGTTTTTGAGTTTGGGCCTAAATTTTTCTATTGTCAATGCACAGACACTGTTTGTACAGTCTACAGGCAGAACACTAAATTTATTAGTAAACTGTATTAACCTGTGTCTGTATTTTCACTGAAGTTTTCTGAAACCTGGTGCCAACAAGTAAAAAACAACATTTTTGGCTGGGTTCTATTTTCTTGTGGAATAAGATGGCTGAGCCTTCGTTGAGCCAGACTGGACCCGTTACCAAGTGATGCCTTACAAGTTGAATGAGCTAACGGATAAATATTCCATCATAACTGCTAGAGGTAACAGGTGACCTTCCAGGCACAGGATGAGGCGGCAGGCATATGAAATTAGTGTCACTGTCAAGCTGTTTGTAATCCAAGCCCTCTGCCTGGGGGGCCCAGCTTTGCAAATGGGCACGTAACCAAATAGAAAGAGGCAAAGGCAGGGGGTAGGAAAAAGGATAAACAGCCCTCTTTTCCTGTCACTTCTGCCATGGGTCCTCAGCAGCTTCTCTGCTGCTGGCTGACTGGAGAATTAGGAGTCCAACATCTGTGCAACGTGCACTAGAGCTGTACCTGTGCCACCGCTGTGCAAGGCACTGAGCATGCCAGAAGCCCAGCTGCTCTTCTTCAGGTGAGCCAGGAGAAGCCATGGAAAAGAGAAGATCAAAAGCACAGTAAGACAGGGCATGTACAAGGACTGCATTGTCTTGCTGGGCATTCGCCGTTATGCATAACGTGTTGTTATGTTGTCTGGCCTCTGTTGCTGGCAGAAATCTTTCAGGAAACCAGGACTGTCCATCAGGCAGATCGTTTCACTAGAGAATTAATCACTCTGTTGCTAGCTGAAAAATACCTAAATACTTACCGCTGTCCAAGTCATGCAATCCTAACTGCACAACCTCTAGTGACAACAAAGCAAATTGTGAGAGGGCAGGCTCACTTATGATATTTCTGTTGAATGCTACTTGTGAAAGGACAAAATACAGTGGGGACCTGAGGAAAGTTTAAAAAAAAATTAAAAGTCAGTAGAAAATAGTTTTCCTGAAGTTTAAAGAAGCATCGTGTTTTAATATCGGATTGTGTAAATCATTGTATGTATGTTCTTTTAGCTAAGGAAATGAAACACGATACTTATCTTTAAATATACATAACAATACTGTTATACCAATTTAAAGCAAGGGAAGCATCAAATTAAATCTAAGAGCTGGTTAAATCCTTATTTTTCATGCTACAAGCCATGCACTTACAGTCCTTCCTCCCCCCCGTACTATTAACTCACACTTTCATACAATTTAGCAATATTTTTCTCATCCTTAGCTTCAAATCAATAACTTATATATTTTTTTAAGTTGTCTCTGGAATATCTAGTCTTGAGATATTCAGCGAAGCCAGAGAAGTTTGTGGGCTATTTACAAGATTCAGGCACTAAACCTGTTGCTGGTGTCCAGAGTTGGTTTGTTTTTCAAATTACTTTCCAGAAATGCGTGTGTTTTTATCCTTGTACAATTCACTGCTCCTATTTCCATTGTCATTATGGATGGAGACGCTTGCTCTGGTGTCAGAAATACCATTGGGGCTACACTTCCTACGGGCTTTGTTCACTCTTTGTTCACTCTGCCCCCCCACCTCCCAGACTCCAGTAAAATACAGTTCAGTGTTTGGGATTTCCCATTCATCCCGATTAAAACAAAGCCAGCAAAGTTTCCCCCACCAAACTGTGTGTCTGTTTTGAAGAGGCGGCAGCCACCAGCTTTGGTTTTGTCAGGGATGAAAAGAGGGCATCGCAGCTGTAAGGCAGCGCAGACGTGTGAAATGCGTTTCACACGCTGCTCAGCTACCAGTGGGGTGGCCATGTACGATTCAGCCTGCGCTGAGTCAAGAAAAGGAAAAAAAGCCTTCAAAGCCACGCCAGCCGTCGCCTCTTGCAAACCCTGAGTACCCCTTCTGACTGCCGTCGCTCTGCTGAAAATAACGCGTTTAGTCATTTGTCATAATTATAAGGGTCCCAGCGACAAGGGGTGCGGGCCCGGCGCTCGGCCCGGCCAGCGCGGGGATGACGCCGGCAGCGCGGCACTCCTGGCCGCTGCCCGCCGCCGCGGGGCAGCCCCGCCAGCCGCACCCCGCCCAGGGGTCACGCCCGGCCTCGGCCAGAAGCTCGGCGCGCACGACTGATGGGCTCACGGCAAAACTAATAGTTTCACAGATCTTCATTTCCGCTCGTCTCCCTAACACAAAATTTACATGAGTCTCGGTGTGAAGGATCCTGGTCACTCAGCAGTAAATTGGTGAGCCAGAGATCTATTGCAGCCTCAGAGGTGCCACTCAAACCTTCCAGGCCCCATCCCCCACCCTAACCCTCTTTAACTTCTTGCCTTCTGCAAGTATTTCCCAGAGACAAATGAAGAACATATTATTTTGTGCCCATGTATCGCAGCTCTAAACATTATCTGCAGAACTCAACCAACCTTACCTTATCTGCCCTCTCAGCCACTCTCAGTGTGCACATCAGTGTTAGCACACGTTTCTGAGGCTCACAGATCTCTAACATCATTAGAAATATCCTTTTAACCGTCTCTTGAATAAAGACATAAATACACTTTTTTATTTCCCGTCAGTTACCCAGGCTCCTCAAGTTTTTTGCAACAAAGATTGCATTCTCGCACGAGGAAGACCTTCTGTACTCCAAATCGAATCCAGAGTGCTCCAGCAGTGCGACTGAGGATTCCTGTAGGGATTGCTGTACTTGCCAGAAAACCTCAACAGGAAAACACACACCCCATGTGTGCATCAAGTAGGTATGGGGAGAGGGAAGTCAAGGCAGTAGAAGGTGAAACTTTCTGCTAAGGGGATGAGTGTGTGAAGAGTACCTGTAGCTTGAAGTTATCCCTAGATACTCATAGAAGTAGTGAAAGAATGGAAGGGAAATAGCTTGAATTTCTACATTTACCCCACTCCAGCCAGCAAACAAACGCTCATCAACAGAGGCTTTGCTTGCAAATGAAGTATCAGTGAACACTTGAGAGAGGTGACATGGGAAAAGTCATGGATGGACGTACACATACACACACACACGCACAAAAAAAAAAACCAAACAAACAAACCAAAAAACCCCACCAAAACCAACAGAAAACCCCAGTGAATTCTAAACAAGGACTTCAGGACATGGTCACCACATGCTGAAATGCTTCAAGACCCACTTGCTTTAAGCTGATGTACTTTGGTCTCTTAAGCCAACGCAACAGCTGTCTGCCAGAGTGCCCCTATTCTCTAGAGCCTACCAACCAAGATGTAGGAAACGTGTATATACAAACTAAGGAACAAAAGAATTCCATCAAACCTCTTCCTTGTGCTTTTGGGATATGGCTTGCATGGACATTAACTTGCCTGAGGAGGAGCCAAAAGTGTTTTGGACAGCTGCATGCCTCTGACAGCTTAACACTGATCAAACCACATTTGAATTTTCATTTACTTGAACCATTCACTTCTGAATCTTCCTTATTTACCAAGTAAAGAGTAGGCTCTGCTGTTTGCTTTCTTGCTGTGGAAAACACTTGCAACTATTATTACAGATCTTCAGTTAATGAAATTTGGTCATTAATTAGTCTAGCATAGAGTAGCATCTTCCTTTGAGAACAGTCAGCAAAATTAACCTGCTCTTGAAACGAGGTCTTGGTTTGCACAAGTAAACATTGCAGACTTAAAAACTGTGCTATCAAAACCTTGGTGGCTACATCCTTATGGCTTTACTGCTTTACTTGCTGCTTTTTTTTTTTTTTTTTCAGACTATTTGTTCAAATTGCTATTACACGCAGCATCCATAACATGTCTGAGGTCTGGAACCCAAGATTTTGCCAAATACAATTAAAAAAAAAAGGATATCTCTTAAGATGTTACCAGACAAGCAGAATTATATGAGAAGACACATGTGAAGACCAAAGAATGAGCTCAGTCTTTTTTCACCATAGCAAAATGCTGTCTGCTCAGACTATCAAAAAATCCAGCTTTATCCTCCCAAGTTTGTTTTTGTTTTGCTGATTGCACTACTTTCCTGTAGCTCATCCACAATGAATAAACATTCTTTTAATTTAGAAAGCAGTCTCATGCTCTATTTTTACTGCAAGGAAAACAACTGATTTCCCCTCCCCCCAGCAAAAGCCAGTGCAGAACCCAGTCCCCTGGCAGCTGCTGCTGACTTTAAGCACCATATATAAGGTATTAAACCACCCACTTTATGTTCTAATAACATTAACAGTCTCACATGAACCAGGACATTCAGGTTAAAGCTGAAATTCTCTCCTTAAGTCACCACATTGTGTCTAGGTACAGTATTGCAGCACTTAATCAGAGGGCCTCAGAACAGTGGGGGGCTCATACCATATGTGCTATAATACCTAAGCACAGCGGGGTGAGTTAAGGACAGAGTTTTAGACTTAACTCTGAATTTCTTCAGTTCTGTCAGGACCATGCTTAATGTTTTTGAAAAAAATTGCGTTATGTGTGTCTGGAGAGTTACTTTCTTCTTTAAGAAAAAAAAAAAAGGGAAGAAAGACGTAGTGGAGGTGGGAGACAAGTGAGGATGATTTCTCAGGAAAAGATAAAGGTAGGTGTATGCAATGCCAACTATCTAAATTGTAAGTGTGGACACGTAGATATTCTACAACTATTTATAAAACTTTCAAACACATTAACTTAATCCAGATGACTGTGATAAAGCTATATGAAAAATACTCTTTCAACACAAAATTTATATTTTTTAAGCCATTTACTCAAATTATATCATGTTTCATTTTCTTAGGGTCTTCTTCAAGGCCCCAGCCTAGAATTTGGTGAGCACTGCAAAATGCACTCTCTAATGAGATGCTTATACTTGAAAGATGAATAATATTTCTGCTAGATTTGTGCTTCTTCTCGGCAACCCTGCTGCAAATAGATATGTCCTATGTATTAATCACATTTCATATTCAAAACTGATGCTCATATAAAAACTCCATAAAGCAATCTGCAAGAACGTGAGGGACTAAACTTGACAATGTAACACTGAATTTTCCTAGGGCAGCTTTATTTACTGGTGATATCACAGGAAGACCCAAAAACAAACCCTTCATTTCTTACTAATGCAACAGAAAATAAAAGATACTTAAACACACAGCACCTACATATTCTCAAATATAAAAAAGGAGAAGTAAAAGAAGTTGTACCAAAACTGTCCATCCGGTATTAGTTTCTGAAAACAACATTTCTACAAGTTATATCTCACTGGTGGCTATGGTGAAGTATTTTTGTTTTTAAAGAACGTTCAGTATCACCTAGACATCTACTATTCCAACAAGTAGCAAAGTGGTACTTGTAAGCAGCAAAGTAAATTTCCACAGTATATACTACTTTCACTGGCCCTTGAGTCAAAATCCCTTTTCACAAGTAGGGGGTAGGTACTCTGCTAGAATTATTTGTTATGCTGCATCTTCTACAAGGGAAATCAAGTGAACAGAATATGAGCACCATCCAAGGATTGTTGCCCTTCTCTCATTAACACAGGTCAGGTGTAAAATATAATATAACATGTTGTACCTTGGTGAACAACCATCAACTTACCTGATGATTTTTAATGTGGGAAACCAGCGAGGACTAGAGTGAATGTCTGAGAAAGACATGTGAAACGCATCCTCAAGAGCAATCCCCAGTGAAAATACAAGCTCTCCTCTTCAGAGAAAAGCTCATTAAAAACTAGCAGATCTCAGTGGTTTTGTTGCAAACCAATCAACCTGAACCTGCAAAGAAATCTGACCTCACCCAGATTCATGGGTCTTCTATTTTTGACTTTACCTGCCAGTGATAAGAATTGATTTAAATGATTCTAAAATTAGTGCTGTACATCAAAGAATGGTTATAGCATGTCTGGGCAATGTTGCAGTTTTACACGTTTTGCTGTTCTCTGTGTGTGTGTGTGTGTTTGTTCTCTAATTGGAAAAGTGTAACTCTTAAATCCAGGAATCGGTGACTGAGTTAACTTTCCTTCTGGAGGAGTGTTTGGAAATTGACTTCCTCATATGTGAGGCTGTTACCCTGGGATGCAGGTGTAACCAGAGTATAGTTCTCATAAAGTTAACAAGATCATTTTGTTGGGCTCAGGCCACATGCAATTTAAGTCACCTATTGCCAGTGAAGGTAGATAACATTCTTTGCCACTACAGATCAGCCCTCCAAAAAGAGAGCAGTGATCTTTTGCAGTTTTAACCCACCAAAAATTAGGGGATTAAAAATGTCCCAAATCACTAGAAACAGAAGGGGTTAAAAAAAAAAACACCAACCAAAACCAAAATAAAAAAAATCTAAATGCTTGTGTAGTAGTGTAATAAAGCATTTTGTACTGGAAGGTCTAAACACACTCGTATTGACAGCGTCAACACAGGCAGGCAGTACCAAAACCATAGACATCACACTAAGCTACTAATCCAGAAAGAAGCCACCCTTATGTCTTGCTTTTATCTTTAACACCTTTTAGCGTCTTTTCCTCACACGTCTAGTCTACCCACCCTGCTTTTAGGCTGGAAGAAACTGTGAAGTGGTAAAAGGACTTTGTGCTCATAAAGGTTTGATTGCTCGACCATCTGGCTGGGAATGCTCATAAAGGAAGCCCTGCGGAGGTTAAGGAGGTCAGAGACTACACAAGGAGGGGCTGAGGTGGGTCCCAGCACTTCTCTGGCACCCGAATTCTGTCCAACTCGTAGTAAGGTGCTCTCATCAACCTCTGTAGGGAAGTGTCTCTGTTGGACTGGTGACAAACATCACTTATTTCTCTTGCTCACTTTCATAATTCTGTGGAAACATAAAGGAAATCTCTCTGCCCATATCCTGTTGTAATCGCTTCCATCCTCTACCAGTGCTCAGCTCATTAACAAGTGACCTGAAGGCAGGGGAAAAAAACTACAACTTTTGTATAATGGAGCCTTGCTGTGTAGAGACTATAAAAGTAAACAGGCCTGGTTCACTTAAAAAAAGAAAAGAAAAAAAGCCCAGAAAAAATACAAAACTCTTCTCTGAAATAATTAAATGTCTGATTTTAAAATCTAGCTACATGACAGGTATCTCAGTAACATGTGCTTGTATTTTCCATGCTATATGCCTGAAAAGCATATATTTAAAACCTGTACACACCAAGTTGTAGGCTTCTGATGTACTGACTGCCCTGGCAGCAGATAAGTGCCCAGCATCAGGTTTATGAATTGCAGGCTTCATTAGTCTTAAAATGGTAACAAAGGAAGATGCGTCCTAAAAAGTGTCATCCTTCATCTGAGAGGGTAGTGCCTGACACATTAGGAATCTGTATGCTCAATTAACCACTGGCAGGCTCATTTTTTCTGTGCCTCTCAGTCTCTCCCCCCACTCTTTTCCCCACCACTCCACCCGTCCTTCTCGCCGAATCCTTCAGCCCTTGCGTAGATAGCCCAGCTATATGCAAACGCTCAATTACAGAGTGGCTGGAGGGATTACTTTTGGTTGCTACTTGTTCCCTCTCTCTCCCAATTTCCTGTGAAAAGCCAAATAATCTTATTGCTGTCTTCTGCTTCTGATTACCAAAAGTGAATACACTCAGATCCTTTGTTTTTAAAAACTAGTTCACAAATTCAAAATCTGTCTTGGAAATTAATGTAGTTTGATGATCAAACTGTAATAGCTCTTGAGATCCAGAACACTTTCTGAGGAAGAAAAGTCATATATACCTTTTCCCATAAAAATAATTATTAGTCTGAAATCAATTTGTGAATCCAACATTTGAATCTGTCGCCTCCCTCTCCCATTATTTAAATGTATCCTTTATTATCCAGGCAGCCTTACAGAAACACTTTTGGCAGTCACAGCTTTGGGTTGGAGGAATAAACAGGTGAAAAAATGCCCAAACAAAATAAGAGAGGGAAAGTTAACAGGTAGGAAAAGCAGCCAATCAGAACAGAAAGCCAGTGTCCTAAATGTTTAATCCTCCATAACTATTAGCATACACATGATTAACTGTATAGTAGACCTGATTAAGTGTGTCTGTACATTATGCTAATCCGTGCACGCTGATTGGCTGACCTGATTAATGGCCCACCAGACTCTGCGCAGGGATGGAAAGGCGATGTGCTGCTTTCACGGCCTCCCCGCAAAGAAAGCTGGGCAAAATAAGGGAGTAGTGTACAGCCAGTCACTCAACACGCATCAAAGAAAGGGGACAGGAGACAGAGGTCACACTCAGTCTGAACACTAAGTTGGAGACATAAAGTTTGAGAGAATGAAATTGTTTTTATAGCTCTGTTTCCTAACATTTAAGCCTGTCACCAATGTTATTTTTGGGTGCAGTTCAGATATTCGTTTATTCTAGGGTTCACCCATGCTCCTCTCTGTAGATATCCCAGCACCCATGTGCATGGGACACCTGCCACAGTAAAATGAAAGCACTCTGCACTAACTGCCTTTAAAAAACTACATGCTCACTGGTCTTGTGCTTCCACCTCTTCCTAAAGACCCGGAATACGCAATTTTTAACCACACTTTTAAAGCAACTAATTTCAACTTTTAATGATTGATTCAAAGAATTTCTGAAGCCTTCAGAGGATATGAAGTCTCCTGGAGAAACTTCAGTGATGGTTTTGGAATTGTGTGGTTAAGTGCTCTAAAGACAAGCACTTGAAAATGCATTGATGCCTCTGCCCTGTCTGTAAAAACAGATGATATATATATATAGCTTGCACTCCTGCCTGTTATTGAGTTATTGACACTGAAAGTCAGCAGTCTTATTAAGCTGAAAGGGCTTGCCAGGCTGAAATGGCCTCAATAGAAGCTTAACGTTTAGACAAAGAAGTTAAAACAGACCCTTGTCTCTTTCTCCCTCAAACAGACACTGGTACATATGGCACTTGGTAGGCATCTAACATCTAAAAAAGTAAAAACGCGTGTGCATATCAACGTAAAAAATATGAAGTGTCCAGAAAGTCTGTATAATATTGATACACACCATCTGTTCTAGGTCAGGTATGTAAACTTTTTTGGCTGTGTACATTTATCCAGAGCAACTTAAGGGGATTAAACTTCTGGCCTTTAAAGTGTTGAATAGCTTTTCTTGAGTTACTTGAATGAGGTATTCACGTGAGGTCAATCTAGTTATAATGGGTCAAATTTAACAGCTGCTGTTGGCACAAGTTTGGTCTGTGGCAATAAGTCTAGAATCTGCTCCCACAAAATGAGGTTCACACGAGCGCCCAAGGAGTCAGAGCGTGGCAGTGCCACAAGCAGGGAGCTCAGACTGGGGTGTCGCACCAGTTAGGCTGGTAGAGAGTTGTGAGCCAGTGTGCAGAGACTTAAAGAGCGCAGAAGAGCTGGGCTGTTGTGCCGTGCTTGTTCTCTCTGGGATGACCTGTGGAAACCTGTGTTACTGAAGACTGGCAGTACCGGTGTGGGAGACTGACTCAGCCCTTATGTTTTATCTCATGATGCAAGTCATGGCATCATGTCTCTAAGCAGCTGTTTCGCACAAAGACAGCCAACAGAGAACCCAAAACACCAATTGCATGTGTGACAATTATACTGGTGAGGTAACTTTAGTTTGCTAAATGTTATTGAGTAGGTGAATCTGTTATTCTTAATTACTTACTTAGTTCTGGTAATCAGTTATTGTCTATGGAATGATTCAAGTGATATTTATTTTGATTATTTGCAATAGGTTTCTTGATGCTTAGGTTACCTATGTAATACATCAGAATAAATGTATTGTATGAGTATGTATCTGAGGAAATGTCTCAGACAAGTTGTTTAAAAATCCATATGTTGAGAACAGAGCTGCCTGGAGCCAGCCTATATGGAATGATGTAGAAGAATGCATATCATAAACTGTCCTTCCTAACAAGCAGAGACCTAAGTTGTGTGGAAGTCCTTTTTTCTCTCCCGTGGTCACCAGCCCCAGACCTTTAATTAAAGGTGGTTGTCTACATCTGCTGCTAGCATAGAGCAGGCTCTCTCTTTTAAAGTGTGGTAGTGATGGATGATCCTTTAAAAACTTCAAATCAAATACAATATTCTTTACATTGTTCTATTTAAAACCATAACTATTCACTAAGTGTTGGGTGAGCAGCAGACGGGGGAATACTTTTGTAATAGTATATTACAAATAAGTACTATTGAAATAAGTATTTCCCTACTTATGCATTTCTCTGTCTATGCTTTCATTAAAGTGTCATCTCAGTTAAGTACTCTGACATATGACCAATAACATGTGTTTTTGGTCAGACCCTCTGACCTAGAATAGGCCTATTTATTCCAGGTAAGAGACAGATTTGACCCCATCAAAGCCTGAGAAACTTAACATTTCACATCTTTCAACTTTTCAAGGTCAAATACTTTGTGGTGGAGTAAAAAGGAGTATCCTTCCTGTGAAAGTCACAGTCAAGCAAGCGTTTTCTTCTCGGAAAGGGCTGCTCATCTAGGACTGCTTTTGTGCACTGTCAAGGGGCTGGTTGGTCTCAAGGTGTGAGCCAGGTACCAAGATGCTCAGACTGTCATTGCCTGGAACCACACCTGAGCTCCAGGCAGCTAATGAGCTCTCTAAGTATCTTGTGAATCCAGATGTCTCCTGGGTTGGCAGTGTCTAAGAATCTGAGACCTAAAAGTCTTACTTCACCCTACTTTGGATATGCAAGCCACTACTCCTTTTTAGCAACAAAAATCCATCCACATCACAAACCACAGCAAACAAAAATATATCCCCATATCTCAAAGGAATTTTCTTGAAGATCCAGGGGAATTCACAACTTAATTTAACTTCTTGATAAAGTTACATCTAAAGTTACATCTTTAACATACTTGATAAAGTTACCTCTACCAGCATACCAAGCCTATCTCATTACTCAGAAGCCTGAGGGCATGCCATGAGTAAAATTCCCAGTTTCTGTGAATTTCAGTGGACTAATTGCTAATGTTTTGCAAAAAAGGTTAGGCTGATTTGTAGCAATATTTAGCAACTACCTTCTGAATTTAAGGAAACAGTATTAGGCTAACCTACAGAGACATGCAAATAATGTTCCTCTTTCAGTTTCCTGTAAAAAAGTGTAACAGTTTGTGACTCTGCTTTTGTCAGACAAAGGTGCAAAAGCAATATTTTGCAGTGTGATTTTTAAGGATAGAGCTGCTTTATGTCTAAAAAAGCAAGATTAATCACTTGATGTGCTTCATACATATCTCTGCTTCTGGTTATAGAAGTTAAACTATAATTTCCTCTGAGATATATGGCACAGAACAGGCACAGCTTCATTTTAAACATGATATTCTGTTGATTAACCAGTGGAAGAGTTCATGAAGAAGGAAATATGCTTATGACCTACCTTTACCAAAAGTTACTACAAAGTGGTCAATACTTTCTCTGTGCAACTTGTATATGCTGTACATGCTCAAGTGGAAGCACTGCTTTAAATGGACACAGCAAGTGTGGCAGATGTAGATATGAGCAAAAGATTCTCGGATAGTAATTTACCAGAAAATCTACCTCTTTTTATTTGGAAAAGTCACAAGCAAGTTATTCTTTTGCAAAATATAGTTATTTACTGGTTGCAGTTCTTGAATCAGTGGTTTTTCAAAATCTTTACTCTGTGTTTTAATCACAATTATTGAAATTTTAGCTGAGTCCTGTAAGTATTTTGACAGTCTTTTCATCGAAGGAAGAGGCACCAACACAGTTCTGCTGCAAACACCTCAAGGAACTGTATGTGTGTATTTAACAAATGTCCAGTTAGTACTGCAAACGCTTTCTGGTAGTATATTTCCTTCTAAAACAAAGTGATCAGGCTTTGCAGCTTTTTAACTGTGGTTTTACTTGTGTCCAAGAAGGAGGTCTTTGAAACTCAGAATCCAAGTTTTATCTAAAAGTAGAAAAACGGTTACTGAGTTGGTCATCTACGTGCATTTCCAAAACTTCAGCAGTCCTCATGAAAAATAAAGTAATCTAACAGTCTTGGAGCCCTTTCCAAAGGAATTTCACTCACTTCTGTATTTATGCTGTGGTTTTATCACACTTGTCTTCACTTCTGAGGAGAAAATTTATTTTAAAACACTTAGCGTTTGGTGAGGCAAGGAGAAGAAACCAAGGGGCAAAAACTCTGAAGCCAAGGAATTCCTTACAAGATTTGCCTTCAGGCCAGTTGTCCTGGTGTTTAACCCTGGGATTAATTTGTTTGGATATTTCAGGTGACTGAGTTGTTGAAGCCTAACAAAAAAGAATGAGGTGGGCTCTTAAACAATTAAAATCCCTGTGGATTCAAGGTTTGGAAAATATGAGGGAAAAACACAGCAGCATGCAGAGGAGATTAATCAATCTTCTTTACATTTTTAATAAAAGTTTTATGATCACTTGGGAATGTATTATTTAAATGAGAAACCAGATTTTGCTGAAGAACATAGTGTATATATATTGTAGGAATGCAGGAGTGGATCAGGAATCTCTGAAATTGCCGTTATTTTTTACCCTAATAACATGAACTCATCCAGACTATGAGCAGATCTTAACATTTTGATCGTAAGGAAGAATTTAGGTGAAAAAAAAGAACAGTTGCACTGGTACTAATCCAGGATGGTTCTACTATGAACAGTGGAGCCACTCTGGAAATGCCAGACAGAGCTGAGAGCTGAGCTTCCTGATAATGGGCTGTAATCTATCACAAACTTTTGTGATAGATTCCAAGACTGAAATGTGTCATCAGCTATAATCACGGACTTTTTAATCTGGAAAGGGCAAGGATAGGTATGCTCTTCACTTTGCAACTCACACACCTAAACGGCTGACACAAAATCCCTCATTTCACCCTGCCAGCATTTTTACCCTTCCTGTCCCATGTGTGCTATAGCAGCAGAACAGCTGTTCATCTCCTTTCATCTGGGATTCTGCTTTTGTTTAGCCTTGACGACCACAAATCACATCATTACAATGGCCATTTCCTTTGTACCAAAGGCTGACCAAAACCAGATCCACTTCAAGACTCCCTTTCAGAAGCCCCAGAGATGGAGGTGAAGATGACTATGTCCCTGGTTCCTAGCTCAGATTCTTTTCTAGCTTGTAATCTATTTTTTGCTCATACCTGACAAGGTGTTGTGTTGAGACTGAAGCCCTGAGTGCTGGCTGTCAGTCGTGGCTAATGCGCGATGCAGGACAAGGGCAAAGGCAGGTGGTGCTGGAGGTGTAAAAGCAGAGGCTGCAGCCATTGAAATTCTCTCTGCCCTAATTGGCAGGAAAAGGGCACTGATAGGCATGGATTGTCAAGATGGCTTCTCTGACCCTTCTGCTTAATCCAAATGAGTAATTAATGAGTGTGTTATGATTAGCACTGCAGTAAACTCTTCACTAGACAAATACTTTAAAGCTCTCAGGCTTTAGCTCACTAGCTGATTGCCATTTGGCTAGCAGATTTGTTTCCCTCTGAGAGGCTGAACACAGCCATTAGTCGTGCAAGGGGAGTTTATGGCTAAAAAATAAAAATTAGGAATTCTACCAAAACTACATCACCGTGAAAGTGGGAATGCACATTCTCTCAACAGAGCTGACAAAACAAGTTAAAGCACATAGGGCTGTTGTGTATCAGGAGCAGTTAGCAGCTGATGAAGGATGAATTGTATACTATCTGTGCATCAAGAAGTGTAAAACCTGTACTTTAAGGCTTCTCTTTTCCTCTGAAAGAAGCAGCAAAATAGGAGACGGGAATCACTAGCTTCCCTTTTTAAGCGGAATTTACCAAACAGATTTGTAATGGAAAAGTGTTTGTATCCAACATCTTATAGTGCTAGTTTTGTGAAAAATACCAGCAACTTGAAGAGGTATTTGTTTTGAAATCAGCAATATCTTATTTAATTAGGTAATCCCTGTTAATTTGTGACTATTTGAGAATAGTCAAATAATCACAAATTTGTGAATTTGAGAATAGTCGCTGTTTGTGAATTTGAGATTTTACAAAAGAGGCTGTGCGTTAGTGGTGGTGGGTTCGGGGAGCAAGGTATTCTCCTCTGCTTTTTCAGTTTAGTGTCTGCTGAGGTCAGTGGGGAAGACAAGTTACAGGAAAGTTTGAGAAGGAAGACTAGATGCTCCTGCTTCAGCAGAACGAGATTCCTTTGAGACAAACAGCACTGGGCCAGCTAGCTCATGATAGAGGTGAAGAAGAGATGCTCAGAAATCCAAGCAGCCTGCCAGCATCTCCAGAAAATTTAAGGAGAATTCTACCAGTGGGAAGAACAAGAGAAGGAACTGTACACTGCACATCTTATAGACTGTCACCTGTANCTCCAGGCAAGCCTAGCTCTATTTCTCATGTTAATTACAGAGATTATAAAGAAGGGAGACATATGATTGCCACCTATCCCTGCCACTGTCCTTAAAACAAATGTAAAGGACAATTAACAACAGATTAGCTCCATGTCCTAGTTTGCCACGTGAGGATGATCACTGACCTTCTCATTTCATCCTCATTAGTGTCTCAGGCCAGCAGACCCATTGCTCTTTAATCATCGCCCATCATCCTTTGCTTCAACACATGGAAACAAATGACATGCTGCCAAGAAGGTCAGAGGCCAAATATGAGTTTTGTTGTTGCTGGAGTGCAAACTGGAGGCAACGGGTTCAACTTTGGGGCAAATCTTTGCGGCAGTCTGTTTGAGCAGAGAAACTGTTTCGAATGCGCGAAGCATGACACCTACTGTGTTTTTGTTTTCTTCTTGCAGCTGGAATTTACTCAAAGATTTTTTTTTAAATTTCTATTTTTTAGTGGCATGTGAAAAACACACAGGAGGAAAGGACTGGTGATTCTTTCTGAAAAAAAAAGGTTAAATTGCAAAGGGATGAGATAAGTGCATCCAGGGTGTCACATGGATGTTTTTTGCCTTTTCAAAGCTGCATGTTGTCCATAAAGTTATGAATGCTGGGAGGTTTTCAGGCTGCATCTCTTCATGCTGCTGCTACTCCAGTGCTACTTTCCAATTTGCCATAGATAGCCTCTGAAGACTGACAGGGCTGAAGGCACCCAGTGCCAGTGTAAATGAGCCCCATTCATTTCTTGCCATGGGCATATGGCATGTCATTGTCCTCGGCCACCGAGGCAGAAGTGATGCAATTTGTTGGCATGTCCTGTCACAGCACAAACTATCTATCCCACTGAGCCCCTAGAAAACAACAGAAGCCAGAAAAGGGCAGCCAAAAACTTCACAGCTTTATCACAAGAACACACATGCACACCACACCGCTTAAAAAAAATAATAAAAAAAAGAAAGAATCCCTGTCCATTTTTGGTCCTCTGTGGGATTAATATTTTTTTAATTTCTTCAGGGTCTAAAAAGTTGTCTAAACTAGTACAAAGCATGATCTTTTCTACATTTTCTCATTCCAGAGAATTAGGCTTTTAATTTCTTCTTATTTTAGAATCTAACTTTAGCATAGGACCACTGAACTTGCAGAAGTTCAGCATGTGTTTCTTTAGTGCTTTTAGTGGGAAGTTATGAGATAGAAAGGTAATCAAATATGATATCTTCAAATCGGAGAGATGACACTATATACTCCTGAAAAACTATTAAAAAAAAATCACATTCCCT
>WAAG01046149.1:0-10707 GCA_013390105.1 Tichodroma muraria
ATGAGATAAGAAAATGAACAGGAGCAGTATTATTAATAACAAAAGTGTACGAAAAAGAGAGTGATTCACATGCAAATAGGCTCACTGAGGAGTTTGTGACTGACCTGCAGCCACAGCACCCTGCAAGCCACCCTGCAAGCCCTTCCTTTCCTTTTGGAAAAGAGATGCCTTTCCCCAAAACCCTGGCAATTATGTGAGGTGGTATGGAACAACCTCCTTGTACTGGCCATGACCCCCCTGGCTACTGCAAAATATTTACCCTGTCCTGGCTGGAACTAGGACAAAGATATTGCAAAATCCCTCACAGAACAGTGTCAAGTCATTAAAGGATATTTTTTGGACCTTGTGTGATTTTGCTGTAAATGTGTCAAAATTCCAGTTCTGGAACATATTTCCCTATCCTTTTGACTGTTGTCTAGGATTGTACGAAAGATGTACCGAACAAATATTAGGAATAAGTTACCCATATAAAAAGCAGACTTGCTAAAGTACTTTAAACTTTATTAAGCCCTTTACCTGTTTGTGTTGATGTGAAACAACCAAAAGTAAAATATTTTCAAATCAGTTTTTGGTAAAGGGGGTGTGATTTCCACAGGGTACAGTAGAGTTCAATACAATGTAATCTCTAAACTAAGGCACGTCACACAGTTCTGCAGGGGACACACAGTTCTCACTGGGTTTCTTATCAGCAGTTTACAAATTTTTGCTATGGGTTGCCTCTACTTTTCAATAATAGTTTGTTCCCTTCTCCCCTTTCATTCCTTCTCTAAGCAGATTTTTCTTTGGTCTGTTTTAACCTAACCCCACGCCTTCCCTCATTCTGAGTATAATGAACTACATTCTTTATAACTTAAAAACTCTCCTGTTTCCCTCCAGCACAAGCAGAGCTCCTGGCATCCTCCCACTGCCCAGCAGTTGTCCCTCCCACTTCTCCAAGAGCTGCTGTGATCCAGGTATTCATCACAGAGTATCTTCCCGGTCAACCAAATCAAACATTTGCTTAGCAGAAGTGCCTCTTTTCTGTGACCCTGGCTCTCTGCAGCCTGAAAATCTTGTCTTCAAGAAGAGGACATGGAGTGTGGCACCTGTAGCTGCTGCAGGTCCATTTCTCATATGGTTGCCAAAGAAGGGAGGAATTTGTGTGACAGAGAGACATGGCAGGATGACAGGAGAATTCAAAAACTGAGTAAACCTCTGAAGGCTTTTATTGTTTTAATTCCCACTTCCAAGTGCTCAACAAATTCTCCTTCCTCTCCTTGGGGTAAAGACTCCCTGCTTGGTATATTGCTTGCAGCAGTTTCTGCTCACTTCTCTAGTCACTTAGTTTCAATTCTACTCAGAGTTTAAACACCCTTTCTGTAAATCCTAATCAACGTTTATGCAAGTGAACATACTATTTTTTTTAAAGCTTAACCAAGCTAGAGAGTGGAACTAGTACAGGGGAGACACTGCTCAGTTTCTGTGTATGTTATGCACACACACACACAATGTACATGTATACACAGACTTTATGTATGCTCTCACTGTAGCACTAATACTCCCTAAAGGTATTATTATGTTGTAAGACAAATTAAAATTAAACAAGAGGTAAAAGTGCACATGAACTGAAAACTGTTAAAAAATGCCTACAGGCAAGACAGAAGTGAACAGCAGGAATTTATCCAGCTGTGGATGTTTTGGAGTTCCTCTGGGCCAACTGACTGTGCTCCCATTTCTGCTGCAGGAAATGCAATTAAAAAAAAAATCATATAGGTGGTGTGAATTTCAAGCAAAATGACATGAATATTTTTTCTTCCTATAAGATAAAAATGAAGAGAATTTCTGTAAAACTCATTAAGCTACAGGACTGAATGCAGAGGGATGGACGGAATACATAACAGAAGAGCCCAGAAAGACTAAGAGAGATATCTACCCAGGTCAGAAATGTGATAACAGGTAGGTTTGCTGACAAGCATATCTCATAACATCTGGAATCAGTGGCATATGTAAGATCAACTTCGAGAACTTCTGTAAAAAAAAAATAATCTGTCATGATAGAGCATTTCTAAAGATAAGTGCAAGAGAGGGGTTTTTTTGGACTGGTGGATGAAATGAGATCCCATAAAGGATACCTGAGACGTCAGTGCAGAACTGACATGGCCAAAAGTCTGCATACTGAGATCAAAAACAGAATCATAAACAACTATACTGTAAGATGTGTTAAATGTATACCAAATTTGGATTTGAAAATCACATTTTTTATGCAGGTGCAAATGGATGCACTCATTAGAGGTGAAGGTGATCAAACTGAATAATTATTTATCTTTGCGAGTCGAACTGTTAGGTTTACTATTTCCCTTCATTCAAACCTTAAAACAATGCATCTTACAGAAAAGAATTTGCTGTGGAAATTAGTACGTGTTATGCACTGAGAAAGAGAAATGACATGGCTCAATATCAGTCACATAATGAAATAAGGAACTGTACTCCAACCAGTTAATTCAGCTGTTTTCACAACAGTGTTATCCAACAGTTATCACTATGACAATGCATCTTTGTTGACTCAGAAGTGCTCAAAAATGAAAGAGCATTTGGACATGGAGACAAGAATATTAAGCCATGGTAGGAAGATTAGGAATGTAATTCTGTCTCATTCTTACAATACTGCAATCCCAATGGTACCACTAGAAGTGCTCCCAATTTTCACCAGGACAAAAGAAAGCATGTCTTCCTCTGATTCTTTGTACTTGGAAACTATATCTTAATAACAGCTATATTTATAGTCTAACTGCTATATAATGAAAGGAAATATGTGAAAATGGGAAAAAAGGTATTAACACATGCATCATAATAACACAACAAATAGGATGTTGCTTTCTTCTGCTGAAAATATAAATTAATCTTCTTTTCTGCTTTGAACATTTTGACTCTAAGTGCAGTCTTATAATCTAATTGGTATTATAGAATCATATAATGTTTACATTGGAAAAGACCCTCAAGGTCATTGAGTCAAATGATTTGCCTTGTGCTGCCAAGTCCACCATTAAACCATGTTCCTAAATACCACATCTACATGCTTTTTTAACATCCTCCAGGGATAGTGACTCAGCCACTTCTCTGGGAAGCCTGTTCCAGTGTCTGACCACTGTTTCAGTGAAGAAATATATGCACTCTAAACCTCCCCTCGTGCAACTTGAGTCCATTTCCTCTTGTCCTATCATAGTGTGTCCTATCACACTGACCCACACACATCTACAACCACCTTTCAGGTAGCTGTAGCATGGTCAGGTCACACTGAGCCTCCTTTACTCCAGGCTAAACAAGCCCATCTCCCTCAGCCCCCACTCATAAGACTTCTGTTCCAGCTCCACTGTCCTTCTCTGGACTCATTCCAGCCCCTCAATGTCTTTCCTGAACTGAGAAGCCCAGAACTGGACACAGCACTCGAGATGTGCCCCCACCAGTGCTGAGCACAGGGAGACAATCACTGTCCTGGTCCTGCTGCTACACTATTCCTGGTAGAGGTGAGGATGCCATTGGCCTTCTTGGCCACCTGGGCACAGCCGGCTCACATTCATGTTCAGCTGCTGTCAGCCAGTGTTCCCAGGTCCTTCTCCACTGGGCAGCTTTCCAGCCACTCTGTCCCAAGGCTGTTGTGCTGCATGGGGTTGTTGCTCAAATGCAGGACTCAGCATTTGGCCTTGTTGAACCTCACACTATTGGCCTCAGCCTATCTATCCAGCCATCCAGATCCCTGTGCAGAGCCTTCCTCCCCTCCAGCAGATTGACACTCCCACATAATTTGGTGGTGTCTGCAAACTGGCAGAGGGTGCCCTCAATCCTCTAGTTCAGATCATCAGTAAAGATTTTAAACAGAACTGTCCCCAACACTGGGCCTTGGGGAGTACCACTAGTGACCAGCCACCAAATGGGTGTAGCTCCATTCACCACCACAGGCCCAGCCATCCAACCAGTTTTTAACCCAGTGGGAGAATGCATTCATCCACACCACTGGAAGGCATTCAGGAGGACATTGTGGACCGTCAAAGGATTTACTAAAGTCTAGGCAGAAAACATTCACAGCCTTTCTCTCATTCACTAAGCAAGCCACCCTGTCAGGTTGGTCAAGCAGGACCTGCCTTTCAAAAACCCGTATTGGCTGGACCTGATCCCCTGATTGCCCTGCACTTGCTGTCTGATGGCACTAAACATGATCTGCTCCATGACCTTCTTCAGCACTAAGGTCACACTGACAGACCTGTAGTTCCCTGGATTCTCCTTTCCAGCTATCTGTGTCATGTTTGCTAAGTTCTTGTCAATTGGGACCTCTTGGGTTAGCCATGACTAGTGTCTGGGCAGAAAGTGGCTTGGTCAGCACTTTCACCACTTCATGAATACCTAAATGCAAGTAGCTGAGATTCATAGGGCTTTTTCTATATGAAACGAAACAATTTGTATCTATGAAAATATTTCTGCTTCAGAATAGAGCTCTGTGAAACAAATCTAACCTTAAATTAAACAATAGCCTCAAAGACTTCTGCCTTTATTGGGTATTTCCATGCTTAAAAGCACCAATGTAAAATGTACTGGTTTTGCTCAACAGATCTGCTCTTTGGACTAAATCCAGATTTCTAGATATTGGGGGAGAGACTTTTACTTCTGGATTGGGCCCCTTGTGTATATCCACATTCATGTACAATTACTTTAGTGGAAAAAGTGATTTTATTCCCATTTCTGATGGAGTGAACGGAATTACCTTTTGGCATTACTTACTGTATCAACAATGAAATTTATGTAATCACAGTGCATTTAAATTCTGTACTATAATAAAACTGCATAATCCCAATGAAGGATAGCAGAAAACCTGCTAATGTTTAACTGGGAACATCTTTAGTAATAAAAAGATGCATGAGATAGAAGGAACCCAGCCTGATCTTTTGCAGACCATTTGAGTTTTCCAAGTTTTGCAGTTAAAGGCTGTAAAATATATTTTTATTAGTGAACTGAGAAAATTAGATAAATCCTGAGACTTAAAGCATGTGGAAATCTATTTGGCCATTCTAAAAAAGTAATTTTTCATGACGCAACTACACTGAAAGAGTTCCTTTTGTGAAACAATTCAATTGTTAAAGTATCTTTGAGTATGAGCAGAATGCATATAGTAAAACTCACTTGTATCCTTTCTACACTGTTGCTTTCTTTGGCAAAATTTGGCATATACCGCATGTTGGCATTTTATTTTTTACATGCAATATTTTAAAGAACATTTTAAAGAAAAGGGTGTAAAAACTAAGGTTCATGTTCATGTGCATATTATAGCTGAGACAGCCAAAGGTGCATGGAGAAACTAGACCTCTGGCATTTATTGAAATTCCATGGAAGGTAGGCTTCCCAGACTATGTAGAGAACAGAATTTCTCAGCATTTATTCAGGTATGCACCTTAAAGTAAAACTTCCGTGTGATCAAGTACCGTGCAGGTAGGATTGAGTTTTGCAATTTCCTGAACAGCTTTTATGAGGAGGGCTCGTGCCTCTGTCTTTCTCCTCCCATTGCTGTTTAGGTCCTGCTTCCCATTTTCCACTCCCTGCTTTTTAAAGCCTCCCCAGCAATGTGCTGGACTTAGCAGGAGCTGGGGTCAGTGTGGTGATCAATGGCTCGGGCTGTTGAGCATTCAGCCACTGATCACACTGAATAGATTCATAGATCTCAGCCATGCCATCACCAGCAGCTGCTTCTACTTAGCCTGCCAACTCTCTGTCACCTCGAGGATTCAATGAGGTTCAGAGGCAGTGTGAGAAGGTTATATAATTCTGTCAAGAGATCATGTCTTTGATTTTTTTCATCTTTTAGACCTACATGTCTACCCTTTGGGGGTCTATCACAGGCTGAGAAGTTCCAGTATATTACATACCATAGCCCAGCAGTATAAAGAGTGCTATATAAAATATATAAATGCCCTTCCTTTGAAGAGAATAGCAGGAGCTTTCACTCCTTTCTTTCATTAAAAGAACATTACCTAATGCTGAAGAGAAACCACAGCTGTATTCATATATGTATGCACATGCTTTGCTTGTAATTTGAAACACATTGTCAGATATTATCATATCTAGTGTTCCCTCTCTCACTTATATTTAAATATTCTATGCCTAATTTGTAAGAGTAAAAAGTTACTTTAATCACTTGGATAACATATTCACAGCAACTTTACTGGGAAAACAAAATATATTTCACCAAGCCATTAAAAAGACACTGGGAACTCAAATGCTACTTTTCTCATCTAAAAACTCATCATGCAGTGTAGCTGACCTTTTTTTGCAATTTTTTCTTGTTCACTCAGCACAGGTAGTTTGTGCTCTTGCTCACATACCTTGAAGTACAAAGCTGCCACACTTTTGGATGTTACCACTTCCCAGCCTTATACCCTGCCCCTCCGCTGGAAGATTGCAATCCCATGGACATCCCGGAATATCAGGGCAAAGGCTTTTCACAGGCACTTTAAATTAGCAGGCGGTGTGAATGTAGGTGGCTCAAGTACAGACACATGCTCCTCTGTCTCGTCCCTGTGGGCTGACAGTAATTTCCAGCAGAACTGTAAGATGGACAGCTGTGAGCATGAATATCTGAAATCATGGCAACGACATCTGGCAGAGCTTGTCTGTCACAGCCCCATGGCTGAAAGGCTGCTTGGCAGGGTGGGCTCTGCAGGCAGGGGTCTGCTGGAGAGAGCTGCTGGAAAGCTCAGGCCTACAAATCCTCTCCAAACAACTGGCAGCAAAGAATGAAAACAACCGCAGCGCACAGAACAGTGTTGTAGCAAAGTCAGATTTCAAAGTTTTAAAACAATGCTGAAATGATTCACAGGAGTCAGGCTGGCTGAATGCACTGGGCTGAGTTCCTGTAAGAGGAAAGGATGTGAGGGGGGAATATGAAAGTATTCATGATTAATAATGATGGCTATGATGGTAATGTTCTCTGGTCTTCTGAATGACGCTTCCAAACATTCACAGAGGAAAAAAAAATATATAAAGAATTCTAGATATTTTCTAGGATTTAGAAAAAAACCCTTCCACATTTTAAAAAAAAATTTCTTTAATTGGTCATTTTGAAAAAATTAAAATTGACAGTGTCACTTTTAATGATACACTTTCAAAGCTTTATGAAATCTGCCTGTTAAATGAGGCTACTACTTTAACACATTCAAAGAGGTCTGTGCTTGAAAATAGACTCAAAAGCCAGGGAGAGAGGCCATATTCTGCTATATGAATCCAGTTCCAGGGTTTTAATGAATCCAGAGAATTTACCAATAAACATAGTACATAAATTAAGTTGATTTACTATGCAATCTGCAATTTAAAACCCGATGAAATAAAGACCTGAAGCTTCCTATTCTACCATCTTGCCATTTTTATAGTTTATCATAATAAAAAATGAAAAGAAAGTGATATCAGTCAATATTACAGGATTCCATATTAGCTTTCCACATAAACCAGGTGCAAGCAATTAAGAATATGCTTCCTGTATTTTTAAAAGGCTCTTTGTCTATTTTCTTTTATCCATTTAGTTAAAAAGAAAAGAAATATCCAGAGCTACTCTGTAGCTTGGGATTTTTGCTTGGGATTTTTGCCTGTCTTGGCTATCTGGATGCATCAGTTCTCTTCCTGAGTACTTGGTGTCTTGTACAAAATTTTCATAAAAAGTTATGGAAGTGATACTTTAAACAAAACTAATTTTAATTGAAATTAGCTCAAATGCAAGCACATCTTTCCATGTTAGGTTTGGTATATCCATTTCAAACCATTTCAAACTCATTTCATAGCAAAATCCATCACTTGGACTAAAACTAAGGTGACATTGTCACTTTAAATCACAACTCTGTTTCTCTGCTCAATTTCAGCAATTGGATCTCATGAAGTGGTTATGCCACTTGCAAAATATTCAAGGACAATATTAAACAACATCTACAACCTTCCCAATGTTATTTAAAGAAAAATCAGGTTTTCTATCTCTCTAATTTCTTTGCCTCTTCAAATACTGTTATTAACATTCTTTTTCACACATCCTAGCTTCTCCTCTTTCAATTTTAATTATTCTTTTTCTTTCTAAATTAATCCTTTGTTTGAATTGTTACTTTTGAGAGAAAAAAAAAAAGAAAAAGAATTGTACAACAAACAGCTGAATATTTGCCAGTTTGCTTTAGGTCTTTTCATGTTCCTTCTCAGAGGCCAAATCTGACAAGGTGCAGAGCATCAGGCAACTCACTAAAAGTTGAGGGTGCTGAGAATATCTCAGAAGAGCCTAGCATATTGCAGGATCATGCCTTGCACAGCAAGTTCTCCAAGTGATGACTATTTATGTTTCACTGAATAGACTTAGCATAAATTTTAACAACTCAGATATGATTGGGAATTTTTTAATGGGCAAAGAGGAGGCATTTTTCATGACCATATATCACTCAGCACTTTGAGAATGAAGTGTGCAGCAGTGCCACCCAAAATGTCTGACAAAGAACCAGATGTCATAGTAACAAACACACAAATACTGGAATACATTAGAGGTAGTTGCAAGGTGTATAAGCTCTTCAGTGCTGAAAAGGCAGCTAGATCACTGTAAGTCCTGCCTTAATCAAATAATAGTACAAAACAAACTTACACACAATCACCAAGAAACCACAAGGATGACCCCCAAAGTACTGGACACTTTGTACTATTCAGCTGGATTGTATTTTTTTCTGATACAGATGTAGCATTAAGTAATAATCCAAATATGCATGCTAACTAAAAAAAAAAAATTAAATCTCTTCTTAAAAAAAATGTAATTTTAGCCTAAAATTCTTACAATTTTTCAATCTATTATACAGGTAGTATATATTTGCTATATATATATTTCTCCACTTCTTGCAGATAAGCATTTACCATTTCTTTCACAGATTCAGTAAAGAGCCACAGAGTCTGCAGCTGGACCCGAGCAGCACCGTATCATTCCAATCTGAATTGTGCAGGACATTGTGCAGGGAGGCCATCGCTGCCCTTCTGCCAGCTGCCTCACCCAGGCAAGGCTGCAGCACCCCAGGGATACTGCTCTCACCTACACAGGCTTGTGTGACAGCTTGTGTGACACTATCTGTCACTGCAGGACAGAAACTCACACAGCTCACAGTTACCTTGAGTTAACTTTAGCAAAGGCTTACCCAAATCTTTGTTCTTAAAAGCTGTATAAATTTCCCCAGGATTTTCCTTGATATAAGAAAATTATGTTTATGGCTAAGTGTAGGCAGTTACAACTATCCCTATCCTAAGCTGTTGCTTAACTCATGGATGCAGTGCTACTTTTCTATTCCAGTGTGTGCAGTCAGCTCTTATCCACAGTACCTACACGTACCACACAGTCATGGAATCATAGACTAATAGGATGGTTAGGGTTGAAAGGGACCTTAAAGACCATTTAGTTCCACCCCCTTTGCATGGGTGTGGACACCTTCCACTAGACCAGGCTGCCCAGAGCTCCACCCAGTCTGGTCTTCCAGGGATGGGGCATCCACAACTCTTCTGGGCATCCTGCTCCCCTGCCTCACCAGCCTCATAGTAAACATGGATATAACACAGTGATTTATGTCTACATATAATACTTTACTATACAATAACTTCTTATAATACAGAACCTTTCATTACAAAGAATCCACCCAGTTTAAAATCTTACCCTCTTTGTGAAACCTCAATCAAACAGCCCCTCCTGATAATAAAGCTATCAATACAGACAAAGATATATTGCAGTGGGCCTATGGGCATTATGGAAAGCTGAAAAAAATTGTATATGAAAATGGGGTTTGAGATATGGTTTATCTAATATATAAATAGCACTGCCTTCATTTCTGTTAGCTTCATGTGAAGATCCTTTAAAAAAATTTAAAAATTGAATTTAAGCAGTGTCCATTTGCTTCATCCACCAGGTCCACAGCAAAGTCCACAGACCTGAAATGATGCTGTAAACCTCATCCTGAATACCAGCAATCAGGGGTGTTTCCAGGGAGCTCTTGGTAAACATTGTTCTGATAGAATCTCAGCAGCTTGCCATGAAATAATTTGTTTAGAAAATGCTAGCAGTAGGTTTCCATTCAAAAATAAGTATAGCCCTCATTTATATATTACAGAATGACTTTCCATCTGTTACATCTTCTCAAAACTCTATACCTATATATAACACTCATTAACCCTATATATCATAAAAATCTATTACAATGCAACTATGTAGATGCTCAAGGCAGAGAAATGGCAAGCATTTGTTCTGAATCTGCACAAGCAAAAGCACTAAGAAATACCAGATCAGAAACCAAAAAAAAAACTAAACCAAAAACTAAGAAACTAAAAAAAAACATAGGAGCAACTTTTCACAAAAAACTTTTTGTGAAAAGTTCTTGCTCCAAAAAAATTCTTGCTCCTTTTGAACTACTCAGCTAATGTCAGAAAACTTCAATAAAAATACTTAACCCTACATAATTTACTCAATTTTAGCAATCAAGGATAGTTTTTCCTAGTCACAGTCTTTTTGTTTCTGTTTTGTTGTTTTCTGAACATAAATGCATATAATTTTTTTGAGTTTAGTATTTTCCTTTATCATATTTCTTTCATCTTTTTTATTGGACATAATTTTTACTGCTGGGGCTTTGCATACTTTGAGCTTTCAACACGTTAGACCTCAGGTTTGTATTTCCTCCTTAACATTCACCCACA
>WAAG01046163.1:0-14520 GCA_013390105.1 Tichodroma muraria
ATACTTTTAGTCACTGGTATAGAAAGATGTCCATATGCTGACAAACAGGATCTATAGCTCAAAGCAGTGCAGATTCATTTTCAAAAGAGAAAGTCACCACTATAAATTACAGTGTACACTGGCGCAACCTCTTTTACGAGCATACACAAACCCAAGGTTCAGTCTGCAAGAGATGCATCAGAAGTGAGTTATTTCAAACACTGGTCAACGTGACTGTATAAAAGCAGCTCCCAAGAGCTCCAACACAGCCCACACTATCCCAGTACAGCCCGGATGAACGTGTACGGAGAAAAAAACTAAGCCGGGGACAGTGGTAAGAATAAATCTTCTAATCCTCTCATACAAAACGTATCAGGGTAGAATAGACTACTGATGGTTAACATACTACTGGACATGGGCAAAGCCTCCAAATTATCACCTTCTCTTGCAGCACACACACTCCTGAACAGCCCTGTAGACAGCATGAAGCAAAAATTCAAGTTTAAGAGCTGTAAAAAACAGGCTGTGGTAAGCTATAAACGTTGGAGACATTCCAGAATGTGCAGACTAATACTCACAGTCAAAGAATAACACCGGATGTATTTCATAAAAGTATGAAGTTGAAGACTGCAAGGCCAATTTAACACTTACATGCTTGATTAGCATCCAGGCTTCTTTCCCAAAAAGCTATTGGAACAACATTGTAAAGGATACTTTGGTGACAAGGAAATAAATGTTCTCAGCATAGAAGTCCTAAACATGTCTTTTTTCAGTCTAAAAAAAATTCAGAAAAAAACACTGCAGATTATCTGAAGACCAAAATAAACTGCAGACAGCGTCACTAAAAGCTGTTTTCATTCTCCAAACAACACAAACCCACAACCTTTCCTATATCACTATTTAAAATATAGATTTATATTTGTCAGTTGCGTTCTTAATTTCTTGCACAAAATGCACTGTAGAGCACAGACTCATTTCCTACCAATTCCATGCATACACTGCTGCTTGGAACCATTTGTCATAAAACCCCACAGTGATCATACTTAAGACTAGTTAAGGAATTCTCTGGTTCTTCACAAATTTGGTAAATATAAAGCACGTATTTGTAATAAGATTTATTGCTATAATGGTTAGTCAGAAATAAATATTCTATTTCCATACATTGTTTTAATGCAAAAAAAAATATTGCTAAAATATGTAGTATCACAGCTGACGTTTTGAAAGCAAATTGAAATGTTTTATGTCAGAGCCAAAAAAGTTTCCTTGTTGTATCAATTACCATCTAAAGACTGCAGGTTTAAAGTCAAAATCTCACCCACAAATATCAGTAATTTTTATTTGAGTCAATTGACAATAGCAAAAGTTATTTTCAACATAATTTTTCAAGTCAGCATGTCCTGTTAGCCTGTGCATATATGAAACACATACTGAACCACAGAGACATATGGTTCATGGAAACAACTAAACGTTTGAATGCTTCTATTCTTACAGAGTTGTAGGAGAAAAACAATCAAGCACTATGTAACAATAAGATAAAAACGACAGCTATTCTTAAAGCAGTGCTCAAATCTATCTCCTCCTTTCTGGTTTCAAAATGTCTTCTAAAATCTCTTTAAGTCCTATTGTTTTTAGCCTGTAACAAAAGTATGTACAAGACAGCCTGAGCATTAACAAGCACATCAACCTCCCACTAACACTGGAGAAGCACCCAGGCACAGGACTTAGGATGAAAACAGTCTCAGCTGTGTGATACGGAACTAACAGGATGGCAAACTCTGCAAATTAGATACGTGAACAAAGAATTTGGAACACAAGCCCCAGAAAAGTGGTTCTGCATAAGAGAGGTGGGCAGAACTGAGACCTACAGACTATTTTGCAGAACCTCACAACCTGAATAATTTTCCACCCATCACAAAACTCGTGGCATCTCACTTTACAGAGGTGGCAAGACTAAAGGCTTCTCTGCACAATATTCCTTCTCAACTAAAACCTACATTATTTGTTTTGCTTTCACCATCTGCAACATCTGGAATTTACAATGCCCACAAAAATGTGTTGTTCTTCCACTGCCCTAAGGAACATCACACACAGTGTAACTGCACCTTTTTGACAGAGTAGAAATCCAGTGCGTCCCTCATACAGCGGCAAAGCAAAGCACTCACAGGGTAAATGAACATGACCCTCAGCTTATGATGAGCAAGAATCCCCTGACCCTGAACTCTGTGGAACTCTGAGATGAGTTTGTCATGGAGACACTGCTGACAGCTGTGCCTGCAGAGCAGGGTTTCATGTCACCACTGTTCTTCCCACCTGCAGCACTAAGACCAACAAACCTCCACGTGCAGTGACAGCTTCTTCACTGGTTACTCAGCTGCCTGTTTAAGAAAGCTCCCAAGTGCAACATGTCTTTCTGTAACTAGGGTACAGTCTTGCAAGTCCACATGCTATCCTCCTCTGATGAGTCCCTCCAAGATGATCAGCCAAGGGCAGGATGCAATGACCCAGATCCCAATGACAATATTATTTAGAAATCAGAGTCCCAACCAGTATGACAAAAAATATGCTTATTAACAGGTTGACATATTATAGCTTTGCTTTCCTTTGCTTCCTTTGCTTCCTAGGTGTTGTCACACTGAACACACAAATTACCAAAATTACTGTGAACAAACACTGAAGCTTGCCATCAAAATCCCTTAGCTTTGTTTGAGCACACCTCTGAACCACCCTAAACCCACCCAAGCTTAACTTCAGACAGTATGTCTAGACTGATGAGCTCCCAAGCAATACCACTGTGTTTGCTGACAGAGTTTTGCTCTCCGAAGAATTCCTCTAGGCACTCTGTGAAACCACAGCATTTTCTCTACTCCAGATCTTATCCCTTCCTATCCTTGGGATACAACACAACTATCAACCTTTACAGCCAGTCTGAAACACCAGGAAAGTAGACAAGATAAACACACCAACATGCAAATACATTTCATCTACCATTAAACTTCCCGTTCCGTGATTTTCAGGAAAAATTTTATGCATTACAGTGACATCAAAATAATTTGTCTTTTTAAACTTCTCCATTTTAACTTTCCATTTGAAACAAACCTATTTCCTTGCCATTCCCTTTCCTCTTTTACTTCTCGAGATATAGGCTGCTAGTCAAATCCCTCTAGTAGAATTTTTTTTTTCTCCTGGAAAGGCAGAAGTGAGTGATGAGGGTAGTTAATGAAAAAAAAGAGCATCAGCAGTAGTCACTTCTGCAGCAAACTAGAAGCAAGCAGTAACTAGTTCCAAATTTAATCTCAACTCTTCTTGGAGGTCCTTACCCAGTATCTCTTCATGTTTCGGGTAGAAGTTATTGTATAACCAGGAAATCTCATAGCACCTCTCAGTCAGCAGGTTGGAAAACATTGTTTCATTTTGAAAGAGTAGAAAGAGAATTTAATAAGGCTAGCAGAATAAAAGATACTTACATAAAAAGTCTAACTATAATTTCACATCTATCAAAGTTCTTAAATGCCACATTAAAGAAAAATGTGGCTTTCCAACATGTATGAATATCTCTAAAGCAGAAAGAAAAGTTACGCAGGGAACGTGATAAAAGAATGAAGAATAATCCTATTGTAGCAGGACCTGATTTGGAAAGCCACAAACCACCACTCCATCTCAAAAATACTAGATTACCAGACTTTCCCCTTTGTTTACCTTAGCAGAAAGAAGCTGAACAAGAATTGGAAAGAGATGGTATTCAGAACAATCCTTTTCTTGACACATGAAGGTAAGGAGATGTTCAAGAAGAGGTAGGAAATTAAAATGGTAGCAAAAGGCAAAGTGTTCCTATAATATGTAGAAGCTTGACAAAGTTACTGCTAAAGAAAACCACGGTAGTTATTTGTTAATATTTGATGTAACGGTCGAATACAACATTCACGACAAACACGTGATATGAAGGAACAAAACTGTCCTGTAATTGCACTACGTGTAAAGGCATAAGCTTTGCAGCATGAGACAGGACTATTAGCTTCTGGTAGAAATCCATCCAAATAAGTTGGTACCTACTGTACGGTATCCCAAATCTGCCTACTGTGGGGTTAATCGGTCACTATAGAATCCTATTTCTGCAATACCAACGTCTTCCGACAGCAAAAGGGAATCCTGCACAAGAAATAATAGCACCATCACGTAACCAGGATAGCATCAATGTCGCCTAAACATGGTACATCAACAGCAACCAAACACCACGGATTCTGTTCCACGGCCAAAGCACTAACCTTAACTCCCCTCCCGTGCTGGCCGCGATACCCTGTCAGCCCTGTCCAGCCGTCAGCTCAGCCTTGCCAAACAAAAGGAAACCAGGAATTCACAACCCGAACCAGGCCATTTACGAGTATCAGCCCAAACCACTACAACTGGGATACGTTCAAAGGTCACAGCAAGAACTATGCTGACAGTACTTCTTAACCCAGGCAACAGCCTGAGCGCAGCGCGGACCAGCCGCGCACAACGGCAGCGCAACGTCTGAGCCACGGATGTTTCCCCGAGCCCCTGCTGAAGACTCCCATCAGCACCTCGGCTTTCCCCGCTCCCGCACGCCGCCCGGAGCATCGCGGCTGCTCCACAAACGCCGCGTTAAAGCACCCACTCGGGGTGCCGGGCCTTCGAGGAGGCAGAGTCCCGACTCCGGGAGGCGGCCGACAAGAGCCCCTCCTTCTCCGCCTCACACCCACTCCTCTTCCCCGGCTGCCGGCGAGGGAAGGACGGATTCTGGCAAAGAAAGCGCGCGGCAGCGGCTGCCGCGACACCTCTCGCTGAGCCCGGTCCGGCCGCCGCCTCAGCCCACGGCAACAGGGGGGGGCAGCTCCGGCGACTACCCCAGGGCAGGGGACCCTTTCCGCTCCCTCCCAGGGCTCGGCCCCACTCACTTTTTGTATCCGCTTCAGCGCCATGGGAACGCGCGGCGGAAGCGCGAAGCAGACGGCGGGAGCGCGGGGCGGGAGCGCGGCCGGGGCTGGGCGGGGCGGGCGGCGGGANCGGAAGGCTCGGCCGGGCCAGTGCCGTCCCGCCCCTCAGGGTCTGCGGGGCTGAGTGAGGAACATGGAGCGTCTGTATGAGGAGGGAGGGGCTGAAAGTCACGGCCTCCGCCGGCATGCGAAGAGGTGAGGAAGAGGAAAGTAACCGTGTGAATTTTCAAAACTGCATACATGAAAAAAGTGTGTCATATTCATGACGGTGTGTGAGAGAAGCAGTAGACGTGTGTGGTTGAAAAATCTGTTGAATCGGTCATAGAATCATTAAAGTTGAAAGAGACCTCTAAAATCGAGTCTGTGCGGAAAAATCACGCTATGAAAAACCAGTGTCCATGGGTGAGGATATGGGTGTTAATGTCTTTGAAACACGTCTTAATGTCTCTGCCAACTTCAAGCCCCCGGTTTGTTACAGAACCCGGACAGCCTAACTCCTGAAACCGGTAAATGGGTCGGCACAAGGCTGAGTTTCTGAACTTTGGGGGAAATTACATATTCAAGGGAGGAATATGCGTGCTTTCGTGGTAACCGATGGCTAAAGTCTGGCATCAAGTTCTAAGTGGATGACGGGCACCAGATTGTTAAAGCATTGAACAGAAAAGCCACGCTGTGAAAAGCTAGTGTCCACAAAGGAGACACAGGTGCCCTGCAACTTTATTCGAGTAAAGGGGGAGAGTCCACTGGGGCACACGCCCGCAGGGTTTTCTCTCTCGGGGTTTGGGAGGGCGCAGGCTCCTTTTACCCTGAACTCCCGGCTGCGTGTTGCTCTCTTCCTTTCCCCATCGGCACTAGGAAGGTGCAGCCATCCTGAACCACCTACCACATATTCCCCCCTTGAATATGTAATTTTCCCCAAAAATTCACAAACTTGTGCTTGTGCCATCCCATTTGTCTGTTTCAGGATTTAAACTGTCTGGGTTCTGTAACAAACCTGCGGCTTGAAGCTGGTAGAGACATTAGGACGCATTTCAAAGACATTAAATCCATCCCCTCACCCGTGGAATTGTTTGTAAAGACACAAGCACACATCTTTCCAGCCATAAACGAGGTCCCAGAATAGTGAGTCCTTAATCAGGACTTTCAAAAAGCATTATCAGAACTTCAGTAATACTTTTTTAAAGTAAAGAATAGTAATTCTCACATCAATACGCAAGCTTATGAGTTTTGAGGCGGCTGTCACTCGGAGGATATCACTTTTCAGCTTCATCTTTCCACAACTACACAGGAGAGGGCAGACAGCGATCTGTCCTAAGCGTTTTGCAAAGCTGTTGGACACTCAGCACCACAAGCAGAACAGGACGCCGGGGCCGCGCCGCGCCGAGCCCGCGTCCGCACAGGACGCACAGCGCCGCCCAACACCCGTTTTACAGCGGCAGAGACCTCCCTGGGAGCCCTGTGCTGGGCGTCAGGCCAGTGACAGCGCTCGTCCGCTCCTCCCTCCTCTCCACAGGGCCATCCCGCGTATCCCGTAGCCTCCACCTCTCCCCTAGGCCGTTGTCTTGCCGGGAGGCCTTTAAGGGGCGGCCCCGCGGCCATCTTGGGCAGTGGCGCGTGCGCGGAGCGGGAGCGGGAGCGATGGGGCCGTGGCAGAACAGCGCCGTGCGGGGTATGGCTGGCCGGCAGCTCCAGGTGTGAGCTGATCGGAGGGGCGCGGTAGGGTAGGGCTGGGGGCACGGCGCCGCGCCCGGGCAGGACGGGGCGCGCCCCTCGGGGGCCGGCTCCGCCTCGCGGCTCGTGCCCCGCCCGGCGCCCGGGACNGATGCGGGGGGGCTGGAAGCGGCCGGTGCGATCCGCTCATCAACAAAAAATGCCCACTGCGGTCAGCGAGGGGGGAACGCGGTCTCGGCCTGAGGGGTCCGCCTTTCCCCGGCCCACCCCACTGCGGTGTGCGGGCGCGGAGCCGCCGAACTCCGCGCCGGGCCCTTGCGGGTGCTTCGGCCCTCGCAGCGGGCTCGGCCTCCCGCCGGGTTTTACCTGTAGTGGGGACAGCCCGTTTCAGACACCGCTGTTTTGTCTTTCCACCTGTTTGAGTGAAAATTTCGTGAAAACCGGGAAATGGCAGAGATTTTGTCTGGCTCTCAGTGCGCGGTACTGTATATTAGAGGTAACGGTGACATTTGCGCTGTGTAATGATTGACTTAAACCGTGCCTGAGATAGCGTTGTGTGTTTTGAATGCTGTTGCACAACCGGACAGGATGAAATAGTTGGCCCGGGTGGAGGATAGACTACAGAGCTGGATTACCTAATTTTCTCTAGAAAATGAGCTTCACGTGCATGACTGGTTTGCACGTGCAAAGCTACTCATGGTTTATGTCCTTAATTTAGCGGGCAGATGGTTTGGGGTTTTTTTTCGAGGGGTGGGGGAGTGTGGAAGCTTCTGGTGCAGAGGATGGCAAAGACATTAGTCTAAAATGGGCTACAGCAGTGGAAGGCTATACTTATTAAAATAATCGAAGCCCTGAGGATGATTTGATAATAGCTTGCATCCAGGTTGTGTTCCCAACGGCAGCTTGCTGTCATTTATAATCTTGCAAGAATTAGAACAGTTCCTAGACACTAGGAATTAAGCAGAAAAACTTTGTGGAGATGGGAGAAGAATATGCTCCTAAAAAACCTGAAAATATCCTCATTATCTAAGAAAAGCATTGGAGCAGCTGGTGGGACCAGTCTGGAGTGTTCTTTGTTTAGGAGGAGGCAGTATTAGGTTTTTGTGATTTCTGAAGAGATTAAACTTGATCAGTGCTTTGTGACTGGCAGGTTACAGTTCTTCCTCCAGCTGGCACATGTCTCTGGCTGATGAATTTTGAAAATCATTTATTCTCTACTGAAAACTAATCACCATAAACTTACCATATTTTTGTGAGATTTGATTTGTCGTAGCAGTGGGGGAATTAATTGCTTCTGTGCATGTGTGCCCTTTGGAAGGCAGTGAGTAGCACATCTAATGCTTTTTGTCTGGGAGGTGTGGTTGTTTTCAGGTGTGACCCCACACCAACCACAGATCTGAACACAGTGACTTGTCTTTTACTGCTTATTGGTGAAATCCAACAATCTTTTTCCCTCAGGAGCCTCTTTACCATACATCTTCAGTTAAATTAAACCTGCCAGTTATAATCCCATTTTTTTTGTGAATGCTATGGAATGGTAGAGGTGATTTTGTCAGCTTGACTGTCTGGCTTCTACTGTTAGGCTTTTTGTGTATCCAGTTATCCTGGATGACTCTTCAGTGAGTATCATATGTTTCTCCAGCATTGCCTTTTGTTGTGGGCAGTGACACTACTGGACTGTCCTGAACAACTCTTGCACAGTAATAGTCTCTTCATTGGCAACAAAATGGGGAGAAAAGTGCTTGAAAGTTACAAGCATTTCTGGAGACATAAAATACAGTTTTTCATGTCTGGCATTATTACTCTGTGACTTTTGAATAACAAGTATTTTCTAAGCAGCAGAGGTAATTGAATAATTGCCTCTTAGGACAATCTTGGATTAACTTTGTCAGGGTGTAACTCTCCCCCATATTGTTGATAGTTGCCATAGTTGATCTGGGTTCTTAACAAGGATCTTGGTGGAGGCAAGACCACTTTCTTACTCCACTTCTCAGTGCAGATGGTAAATGTGTGTTTTGATGTAGATAAAGTCTCTCAGAGCTCTCTAGCAGGTCCAAAAGCTCCCTCTTGTAGCGTAGATCTGGAAACATCCAGAGCAATGTTCTAGATGTTTAGAGAAAGAAGAGAGGAGAAACTTTGATATAAATCTCTTTCATTAGGGTATGTCCAAAGAATACAGAAGAGAATAAATCCCTATCAGTGTCTTACTGCCATTCTCGTCTCTGATTTTTTTGTTTATTTCTGTGCACTGCCTCCTCTCCTGGGACTTCATTCTTTGAATTTGTTTCCTTCTTTCCGTCTCTCTTGCTGTCTCTTCTCTCCTTTGTGTGTTAATTTTTATAGATTTTTAGCCAAACTTTTTTCCATTGTTTAGTGCTTACAACACAAACCCATTTTTTTTCTGCCACGTTACACTGGCCTGTTTTGTCTTATCTTGTAATAATCACTGTGGTTTGGTACTACGGCAGAATTTGGGAGTTCTTTAATAATAACTCAAAATTTGTTCCTACTGCTTTTTATTTTAAGAAGAAATAAAAACCCCTTGACATTCCCCATCAGTGTCACTCTGTTAACAGATGCCTCATGTATGACCTTAAGAGTTTGGCAGCAAACTGCTGAATTGGCACCAGAGGTCTTTTGAAACTGTTCAGAGTATTTAAAAATAAGTGTTCTTCTTCCAGGTGCATTTTATGGTTAACTTAATTAGAAAGATTAAATGGGTATTCCAGCTTTTCCAGATCTGTGTGTGAAACAAGACGAAACTTACTGCCTCTGAAACCCTGTAGGATGATTTAACAGAGAGTCTATTCAATAAAGTTCAAATATTTCTTCTAAATTTTCATTATATTTATTATGGCAATTCTGGAATTTCAAGAATAAGACCGCTTTAAATGTTTGGATTTAATACATTACTGGTTGATACAATTTTCCATTCTGAAAGGGGAAAAGCGAAGTGGCTCCAGGGAAGTGATGAAAAAAGGTAAATACAGTAGAAAAGACATTCCTCTATTACAAGAAAAAAATACCTGAAGCTGTGGATATGTATACAACTTGCCTGTGTGTGTAAAGGATGACTCTGGCCGTTGGGAGAAGAGGTAGAGGATCACTGCAAGATGAGATGACAATTTAATTCATGATCTCTGCTTGCTGAGCTGGATCTGATGTGCAGTTATGGGGGATGGCCCAAGGGATGTCAGAGGGATCTGGGTTGGCTGCAGACGTGCAGAACAGCTCTTCTGAATCTGCTGCTGAATTTTAGTACAGACTTCTCTTGCTTGTAGCGAATCTTAGAAATATTACCATTTTTTTTTCCCTCTTCTTGTTTGCTAAGTTGTCTTGGATGTTTGGATAGGTACAAGTAAAGATCAGCTTCCTTAAGGTGCAGTACCTTGCTTCAGTTACAGGAAGCAAGTCTTCATGGTCTTCATTAAAGTCACTCTTTCCCCTTAGATTTCATAAGGGAATGGATATGGTCCCCCTGTGCCCTTATCACTTATTTAAAATGTAGGTGAAGATTTGGACCGTTGGCAGTGTGTTGGTAGCAGCTTGGGCAATCCTTGCCATTGCTGCTTCCCTCAAAGCCATGCAATGAGCAGTCCCCTGGTTTTGCTTTTGCTGTTGTAGCTGCACTTGACATTTCATCAGGGGTCACTTCCAAGTTGCCAGACCCAGCAGGTCCCTGAGCTTGCTGAGCGCCTCCTCCCTGCCACAGCCTTGCTCGAGTGACACAGGGCAGGGGTACTGCAGTGGCTTTTCTTGGGAGAGCTGCTGTCCTGGATTTAAACTGTAGCTGTTTTTTCGATTCGTTTGGGCTGTTGTGCTAAATTAAAGCAGATTTTCATAGAATCCTTTTTTAAATTTAACTTTCTTCTTGATCAAAATGAATGCATTACTCTGGGGAATAAAGGGTGAGAACTCACTGTGTATAAAACACAGCTTTCACAACATAGTCTCTGGGGCTTTTATTGTTTCAAGGAGTTGGGGAGCAGGGAAACGTGCCTGCCCTAAATTCTTCCATGTTAAAGATGATTTTCTGTATCTTAATATCACCATACTGTTACAGGAAGAGTTTGTCACTCATTAGCAGGGGATGTCTCAGTGTATGTTGGTCTCTTCTGTGTCATTTACTAAGAAAATGAACTCTGAAGGATTTCTGCATCTTTTACTCCTTTAGTAAGACTCCGAAAAAGTGCCTGCCTTCCCTGATCTTACAGGGCTGCAGACACTGTACAGATAGCTGTCTAATTCCACATATTGCTACAGCCAGACCACCTGTAGATCATGTGGTGCCTATGAGCTAACAGAGTGTTTTAGCTGAGGAAAGGGCTTGATAGAGATTTTAGGAAAGTCTGTGGGACAGGGACAGAAAACCTTGGTACTTTTAGTCCGAGCTCACAGTGGAAATACAGCAAGTCGGTTGGTCATGGAAAGTAGCAAGAACTAACAAAGGTTTTTGTTTCTTCCTAGACTTGAACATAGTCATGTCTCTTGCTCTACAGATGCCATCTGGCTTGGCATCTTACAAATCCAATTAAAACATAAAAGGACAGGACAGAAATTCCCAACTGTTCTAATTTTATTAAGTTCTGTAAATGCGCTAAAACTTGAATTCCTGTTTATTCGTCTGTAAACAGAACTTGCAGTACATGTGCATGTAGAAGTGGTGGATAAAAAGCAAAGAAAGAGCAGCCACGTGTTACTCTGAGAGGGAACAACCAGACCTGGTGCTGCAACCTGGACCTTTGAGCCAAAGTCCAGCATATTTTCATGAAGCACAGAGAAAACAGTAGAGCCACAAAAAAGTAGGAAAACTTCTTGCAGGAATGGACATTGTACTAAGAAAGACTACAAAAATTTTATCGGTAAATAAAGGGAGGAAAAGTGAGGATGAGAAGTAGTGGCAAGAGGATTTTTTAATGAAAGTTGTCTTGCAGAGATTCAGGACTTAATCTAGTTAAAATAAATGTGTGCTATGATTCTTAAGTATAATCTTTTTGGATCCTTGTTCTTTCTTCTATACCACAGTAGGGATTTAATCTAAGATGACTTTTCTTACTGGTGGTAGTATATTTAATAATTTCTCCATTGCCACACAACTGGGTTTAGTTTTTTTAGTTACAAGATGCATTTTATTAAAAGCTCCTCAGTGCCCATGCCTTTTGGGGGGAGAAACCTCTTTTTGGGTTGTTGGTGCTGACTGTTCTTCTTTAGTGACTTTCTTGCAACTGAAATAAACAACACAGTTTTTTTGCTGCTACAGGATGTACTTGCACCTGGTTTAATATGCTGAACTTTGAAACAATGTACTACTGATGTTAATATCAGAGTTTGCTAAATAGAAGAGGGAAAAACAAAACCATGAAAACTCTGCAGGTTAATTCTCACCCTTGTGTAGAAAGGACTTGGGGGAAGTAGAACTCTGATCAATAGAAAAGAGCATATTAATTAGGTGACTGTGAAAGGAAAATACTCTCCTAAAGTAGAGAGTTACTATTACAGAACAAAAAGATCTGTTGGAAAGTAAAAAGGTTGCTGCTAGCATGAAAATATTTACTGCTGAGTAGTTTTAATAGAATGCTGTGGTCAAAACTTAGAGTCTCTTGTTTTTTCTTCTTTTATTCTAGTTGAATGGATTGCTGCAGTCTCCTTAGCTGCTGGAGCAGCTGCTGTTGGATATCTAGCTTACAAAAAATTTCTCTCTAAAGACAAAAGCTGCAAAGCAATGGTGAATCCCCATATCCAGAAGGATAACCCCAAGGTAGTCCATGCCTTTGATATGGAAGACCTGGGAGACAAGGCTGTGTACTGTCGTTGTTGGAGGTCTAAGAAGGTAAGAGAAGAAGGAATGGGTCCAGTGTTGTTCACGTGCATGCGTGTTTCAGCAAAACTATTTTCAAACAGCTTTATTTAGCGCAAACTAACCTCTTTTCACCTAAACTATTCTGCACTGAGATGTAGCAATATTCTAATCTGTAGAACTAGGCAGATTTGTGCTGATGCTCAGAGTAAAGCCTGCAGATCAGTGCTAATAGTGGACAAAATGTTTCTGTAGCTTTGAAGAAGGTCTCTTGAAAAGAGAGCAACTGTCTGGAGCATGATCATGAATGACAGATACCATTTTGTGTGCTACCTGTGCTAATACCAAGGCTTATCCAAAACCATTGGCCTGTTGGCAGTAGGATCTCAGGAAACACAGTCTGTGAGGATCTTAAACAGCTCTTTTTGGAGAGAGTTGGAAGCTTAGTTAGAAAGTACCTTCTTAGTAGTACATGGTGTATGCCAGTATGCAGTCACATACTTTAAGCTTCTATTTTTGAGCAATTAAAAGTCTGGCCTAAATATTGGTCCAGCTTACTTGTATTTGAAGTTGGGTTGCTTCAGTTGCCTTAAATTAGTGATAACCTAGCCTCTCAATAACAATACCTCAGATAAATCTGATCTTAGAGATGTGTGACACCTGATGTAGCTGAGATGTATATACTTGATCTACAATGGTAGTTCTAGGATGTGTAATGAGAGGAAGCAGATTGCATGATTAATCCTGTCCATTTACCACTGGTGGACATTTAAAAGCTTTATTAGGAGGTGCCAGTGTGTGGAGACTGAAATAATACAGACCTTCAGAGCCAGGTAACTGCCTTGAAATTTAGCTCTCCTGCAGGGAGGTGAATACTCAACTTCTCATGTCTTAGACATTGGTCTCATTAGGCCAAACTCAGCAATTTCCAGATGCTGTAACTTCCGGTTCTTGCTGTTGTCAGATCCGACTTCATTACCTTGCAGGTGAGTCAGGAGCTTGCACATCCGTACCTGAAGCCGGTTTTACAGTGTAGCACTGCTAAGGATTAAACAGCATTATGATTTGATGCTGAAATAGTCTTGTGGAGGTGGCCTTGTCTTCTTTATTCTGTCTGGAGTCTGAACTGAAAAAAACCCTACCTGAACCCTGGTGTTCATGCTTTCTGCTTGCTGTTCAGTCTTCTATACAGAAATGGAAGATAGTGTCTGATTCTACTGGTTGCATTGCAGTTCCTGCCAATTGTTTGCTATTGTTTGATGTTACTCTTTTTTTGGTGTGAAATAAAAACCTCAAGAAGTATGTTTGGCAGATGTTAAAAGGGTATTGTCAGTTTAGGAACATACTGCCCTACTGAATTAGAAAGTAGATGAGGCTATAATGAGTGCATTCTTAGAATTCTGATCTGAAAGTTCTTGTAAAGGCATTTAGGAAATCAATGGAAATTTTGGAAGGTATTTGCTCCCTTTTACTGCTTTTTAACAGTAAGTATTTTAGTCAACATGTTCCACCTCAAAGACTGTGGTTTCCAGTTTTGTTGCCTTCCTCTTGCCTTGATGGGCTGACCCTGAAGGGTGGGTAGCATAACCTTTTAGTAGGGTTTGTGTGCTTCTCATATTTGTTATTGCCAAACAGTAATAAAATACATCATTCTAACATGCTTGTCATCTTTGGAAGTTGTCAGCTAGCATTATCTGGCTCTTACAGTTCTCAAACTGTTTAAATTTGTAATGATGTGGTGTCAGAATGTGGAATGTGTGTGCTTTCAATGCAGAAAATTACAGTTACTTCAAATGAATTAAGTACCTGCTGTGTTTTTGTTAAATAAACAATATAGGTGTTTATAAATAAAACCTTAAAAATAAAGGTGCACATAAAGGCTAGAGGAAATGTCCTTTTGTGTCACTGTGCACTTCTTGTGAGATTCAGGCTCACCTGAGGCATGAGGCTGTTGGTAGAACCAGTAGCATTAGGAACCACAGGATGTTTCTGTTGCACTGATGGTCTGCATTACAGCTGACCCCACATGGTGTTCCTCCTCTGCATGGAATAGCAAAACAGTTGGACTATACCAGAGTATTTTAGAGTAACTCTTGAAAAAAGAGCAGTTGTTTTTGTTTG
>WAAG01046177.1:352-13124 GCA_013390105.1 Tichodroma muraria
CCAACAAATTCCTTAGCATTATGAATGGGTCTTATGCTCAGCAGATATTTAAAGCAAATCTCTAATAGATTGATGCCTTTGAAGAGATATGCCTATTCTGCAAGAAATCTTTCTATTATTTAGGCTTTACTTTTAGTTTCAAGAGGCTTATTTACTGATTAGAGCTTTGGATTGCTCATTTATGACTGTGAAAGTATTGCATAGGGTATTAATTGCTGTAATAATACAAATGATCTCATTTTTTCTAGAATTTACTTTAGCAGGCATATATAAAGTGATATCCTTTTTAAACAAACAAACATGTCAGATAACTATGAATGTAGAACTGGATGTTGTGTTGATTCTAGACTGTGGGAATGCTGCAGCCATAACACATTCAGCATATTTGACCTGCCTAATGGAAGTGAGCTTAAAACAGTGAGAACATTAAAAGTGAAATCTCAGTTACTGGGGGAAATACAGAGAACAATGGTGAGAGTCACTAGTGTGATTAAACAAATATATCTTTCTTAAGGTTTGTATGAAGTTATGGAGCTGCAAGAATTTGTATTGCTATGACTGAGAATACTCTTGGGAGGTTGGAAGTATCTAAGAGCTTGAAGAATTTTCATTTGAGATGCTATTTCTATTTATTCTAAAGGTAAAAATATCAAGGGATGGAGGGTGATTTTAGCTAGATGCCAGCTTAGATGGTTGCAAGTTCTTAGCAGTGTCTGCATATCATCAGTTCATGGAATGTTTTTCACCTGAAACTTGGTGGGGTTTGGAAAGGAAGTATGTGATACAGGGAAGAACAATGGATTTACATCCATATTCTGCCAGTGTTTGTCCTTCATGGTAATAGTTAAATGTATCTGCTGCCATATTGATAGAACTGAGCTGATTCACAAAATGAGGCATAGGTGTTCCACCTAGAAGAGTTATAGGGGAAAGAGGAATAAAACATCATATAATGCAATGTTTTATGAAAAATGAGCACTAGCTGATGGTGCTAGTGAAAGTGGAGCAAGATGTGTTTTCTGCTACCTCCAGTCCTTCTGTTGTGGCCTGAGGAGAAAAATTTAGAAGCTTTTAGGACTTTGGAATGGAGAGCAGGAGCTCAATCCACCAAAACGAAGAAGCCAGGTGGCTGAAAAATAGTACTGGGTAATGACTCATAGCAGTTGAAAACAATTCTGACGTTCTTTTTCCCTCTGAAGCCAGTTTTTATGGAGAAGTTCTAATCCAGTATGCAAGCCAATTTGTATAGACAGGTTTGGAACTACAGATACAAAAAAAGAAGCAGAAAATGTCAGGAGTTTAAACTTTTATAAAGGCTGACAAGATAGAGAAGAGAGAGCAGTTGATAAGGGCAGCAGTCTTGAAGTGGAACCTTTTAAGCAAAGACTGCCTGAAGATAGTCCAGAGATAAAAAGCTGATTTTTAAGAAAATTGTATGATAAATAAATCTTTTCTAAAAGGAAAGAAATAGCTATTTTTAACTGTGTGTAAGAGCAAGTAAACATTTGCACTTTAATATTTTCATTTTCAGTTTGAGTGATTATGCATAAAGACACTACAATTGCACTAGCATTTTATGGTTTCAGATTTTTGAATGTCACTTTCCTTTCCAAAAAACTTCTTTATTATTAATTGCTTTTAGTTAGAGGACTGTATTTCCTGACATTACCTCTAAGTACCACTTGAGATTAAATAAAACTGAAGAAGAAAATGGATAAACTATTTTTTATAGCATAGCATTTTCAACCTTTGTCCCAACCAGCTCTGTCCTAACTGAGTGATCAGTTAACCTTTGCTTTTGTAGACAGCTTAGCATTTTTCTGTGAGAATTTAATCACTGGCCTCATAGGAAATGAAGTACTGAATTCCTGGACTGAATGCAGTATTTCGTGATTCTGTGCTCTCACTTTGCAGTGTATGGACTCTCCATTAAACTCTCCAGTAACCTTTTTTAAATTAAGTTGTGCAATTGCTAACTCAGTTACCTCCATGGATATATGCAGAAGTGTATTACTGGTGGCCTCTCTGGCTTAAAAAAAAGTGGAAAAAAATACTTGACTGTTAGGTAAGTGAATAGCTGGTGCCCAATCATAGTAATTTCTCCAGCAGCTCCAGAGATTTTCTGCCTAGTACTTCTGGAATTCTTAACTCTTTTTTAATTGTTCTCTAGGGGTGTATCCTCTAGATACTTGCGTATGGTCATTAAGTTGACTGTGGGACTCTTGTTGTAGGATATGCTTAATGACAGCAGTTATATTGCTCCATAAATGGCAGAATCCCTGACCTTATCCTAGGCCATGAAACTGGTTAATGTGCAATCACCCTGCGAGCCCGTGTTCCCTGAAGGCTGACAGGTGCTCTGCTCGCCCTCCTTGCTGAAAAATACGCTGAAGTAATTGTGAGCAGAGATGTATCAGATGTGATTCTGAAGTCAGTTGCACTGAAATAGAGCAGATGTGAAGTACAGCCCCTCATGCAAATTCAATTCATGCCTCATGGTTGCAGATTTAGGAGTTGAGTGTCGTCTATTCACCATCAAATTGCATAACTTGTACGGTACTTGCAGTTATCTGTGATGTTAACTTTTGGTGACTAGGAAAAAACTAGTGCTTTACTGGGGTATTTGGGTCTTTGTCTCTTAAGTCTGCCATCCCTTTGCAAATTGGAGGAGTTATGAAAGGGAATAGGGTGGTTTTGCCAGCAAACTTTCACATAATGGTAGCATTAGCAATGTTCTGTCAAGAAATTACTGACTGCCTTCTTGGGTTGTGAACTTGTGAGCAGCAATATATATAAACTTTGCCTGTGTTGTATTGGAATAAAGGTTGATAATTTATAATGCTGAATTGCTCAGATTTTGGCACAGCAAACATTTTGGGCTGACAGAACAGATTGCTAATGCCTTCAAAACAATAAGAGGCAATTGTCTCCCTCGACAACAACTTGAGAAAGCATGCTTAATTTTTTAACGATTACAGCTTTTCAATTATCTCTTTTTCTGAAACATCTTTCCTGGAATTTAAGTTTCTGCAAGCAATACTGGGATGCTACAAGCAAAGCTTACTAGCTGGAACCCAAAATTCAGAATAACAGAGTGTTATGAAAGTCACCTTTGCTTTGCAGGTGGATTGTATTTTAATTCTATATTTTAATTATGTGTACTTTCATCCAAAAGTTTAATTTGAATTCCTAAAATACAAGGAGAAATTTTTCCATATAATTCCCATTTAGAGCAAAGAGGATTAGAAGTTGAAAAGATATATCATATCTACAGGTAGTAAAGCTAAGTATTTGGGGCCTGAGGGTTTTTTGATTGAGCAGTTACTTGTTTGGCCTAGCCTGCGAAAGCCATTAATCATAATGACCATTTTACTGTGTCCCCTTTCCTTTGTGGACTGGACTGCAGAGGTCATCACCTCGTCATTCAGGTCACCGGAAAGGTCATGTGTCTCCCCTTGCTTCACTACTGGCCTGGAGTGCAAGTTGACGCTGGGTTAACAAATGACCACTCTTCTCCTAATTATAGGAAATCTGGCCATATTGTGCCAGGGGACAGGGTTCAGACTTAAGGGAACATACAGACCATGGCAGAACCTGTGGTTAAAAGCTAAAACAGCAATGTAAGCTGAATGAGTTTCACTCTCACCTGATTTTCATAGATTTCATAAATTCATAAATTATTCTGAAATATTCTTTGAGCTTTCATAAATTATTCTGAAATATTCTTTGAGCTTTCATAAATTATTCTGAAATATTCTTTGGCAGTTGCATCATATTTGGTAGAAATATGGTGTGGAGAGAAAATACCCATGATTCAAACTGCTCATAGTTTTGGTTTTTAGTTTGAGACTCTGACCGCTTGGAGATTTAAACATAACGGTTTATAAACTTTGCCAAATCATGCCATTAACAGCACTTGGTTTTACACATTTACACTATGTGGTGTATTCATCCTAATAGCTTTATGACAATGTTTGGTTCCAGTAATAGACCTTGAAAGAGGATATTAACCACACAATATTGTTGAGCATAAAAAGACTAAATAGTATATTATAAGCGTGCTTTGAAAGAAAAGAAATCTAAGTATCACTTGTTTATGCACTTGTATCTGAGATGTGTGAGTTCATGTTGGTTTTGTTTAAGCTTCTGACTGATAGAAACATATGGTGGGAGGAAAAAGAAGCTCAAGATTTTGGGTCATCTTCCCGAGGCTGATTGGATGATCCATAATCCCTAATTCCCTGTATCATATGTGTGCCTATCATCATGTTTTAGGAACGTAGCTTTCCAACAAATATTCATAGTTTGAAAGGTCGAATCGTGAACAAACTAATGTGGGAGCTTGCAACAGCAGTGTTAGAAATGTGTTGTAAAACCGTATGTTACTGCCCTGTGTCCAGTGTGCTGAGGTGGCCATGTAGGGGCAGCGGGAGCTGCTGAACAGGTGGGTGGGAGTGCTGCTATCAGCGTGGGTGGGAGCACAAATCCTGTCATGGATTGCCAGTCCCACGGGCACGTGGTCAACCCCAGACAGGACTTGATTAGGACCTGGACTGAGAGCTGGCTGTGTGCTGTCAGTGCTGGTGCACCATATGCTGCTGGTTCTGATCCTGCAATTCCCCTCTTGTGTGCAGTTTTACTTTTACTTGGCTTGTCCTTTTATTCCCTTTGCAGCAGTTGGCTGGTAGTTAAGACCAAATTGCATTTTAACTTATTGTACTCTTTGGGGAGCTAATACAGTATCCTGTCACCTGTAAATTGCCTCAGCGTGATGCAAGTTGTCATTTCAGATGGGAATTTTCCTATCTGAAAGGAGCTGTATGGATTAAGATTTCTTTCATTACCTTGAGAAACCTACAAAGCCTTTTTTTCTGTAGTCTACTTGCCAGGCTCTGCAAGGAGGAAATACATGTCAGGCAAATAGGCTGCAGACAATGTGTGGTATCAGGTGCTTTGGCAAATCGATTTTTATGCTTCAGGGTATATCTATGTGTATGTATATTTGTGTATCTGTGTGTGTTTATGTGCCTGTGAATCAGTCAGCATATTTTCATATTTTAATAACCTTGCAGTCTTATTTTTGAATTAAAATCTGTCTCTTCTGATTTTTAAGTATACTCATATAATTCAATGAATTTGCTAGCTGGCCTGGCTGGCTTTCACCTCACATCTGTTTGTGGCTCTGACAAGACCAATTAGTACTATTTTTACTTCAGTGTAGCCAGCAGAAGGACCGTGTAATGAGAGTAAGTGATTTTTGCATAGACTTATCATGCAAGCTTTATTGAGGTAGGTTAGACCTAGGCTCCCCTGCAATAGCTAGTAATTTTTAATCTGTACTTTACGGAAAAGCTAATGATTTTGCACAATGAATATGCAACTTTCTCCCACCATATCTGCCTCAAGATACAGAGAAGTTCTGGAGTTATGCTTAAATGGGTCAGAATACACATCAATTGTTTGGGTGTTTTTTTTAGTCCAAGTAAAAACCCTGTGATTTAGGGTAGTCATTAACATTCATGGAACACTATAAATGTAAAGGATATTTAAAGAATCAAGGGGGTGAGCCTGCAGTTTTTTTCACAGACTAATTCATTGCTCTGTGGTTAATGTCTAACTGAAAAGTTTTCTTCTGAGCAATCCCGTAACTTTCTTTTGCAAGTGGTGTGTCTCATTGAAAACTTCAAATCTTAGAAGTTGCTGCTGTTTTAAAGTCTTCCATAAGAAGAAGTTCTGGTAGTACTTTTCAGTTCCCAATGTATCCAGATACATTGCTGCTTTTTATCTTCTGTGCATTGTATATTATGTATTGTACTGAAGAAATGTAGAGAGCAAATTAATCCTCAAACACTGGGTTGCATGAGTTGCCCTCTGTGTGCGGAAGGTCTGTGAGTTTGGAGGGGTTTTTTTTTGGGGGGGGGGGCTTTATTTTGTGATCTTTGGTTTTATTGCTCTCCAATCTGCTGCCGTCTGCTGCAAATTGCTTATCCTCTGCTGCTGTTTTTTTGGTAGATTGTTCTTAGGCCTGCCTGACCACATTCACTGTTAGTCAGCTCAGAACACTTGCAAAGACCCTATGTTCAGTAAACATGTAATTCTGCCATCTGAGGTATAGTTTTCTGTATTTACAAAAGTGTTTTCACTTCTGTGCTCTTCTAGACTCGAAATCAGACTTGAAGTCTCCTGTCTCTTTACCTTTGTTCCACAACTACCTAAGTTAGAGTGCAGCCAGAGCACTTTGCACAAGGCTTAGGTTATATCTAGGCTTCACAAAAGATGATCAAGCTAGCTTAAAATCTAGCAAACTGAGTAGAGTGGTCTGTGCTGTGCCTCTATGAAACTTCAGTCATAAATAGATAAATAAATATATCCTCAATATTTAGACCTTCACTTCTAGTGCAAAGCTGCTTGTATTTCCCACTATTCTCTTCCAGTTTTCCTTCTTTCCTTCTGTTCTTCTCCAGTAAATGGTCACCCTACACAGTGCAGCTGCCATGTTTCGTTTACTGCAGAAACCAGGGGAACAGGGCCATCACTCCAGACTTGTTAAATATTACAGCTTCTTTCAGTTCCTGTGTTTCTCAAGCCATGTCTCTGCTCTCCAGGTCAACTTGTTCCTAGCTTTTACAGGTAGTTAGTCTTTTGGTTCTGCATATTTAGTGGCAATGATATGCTAATACTTAGTAGTCAGCCTCATGTTCTCCAAGAGTTCAGAACTGCTGAATTTACCTCAGTTCTGCTTAAATACCTTCTTCTATAGTGGTACTCATGTACTGCAAAGAAATTGCAAATCCCATTCTGTTCTAGCAACAGATTTTAAAGACCTGTACATTCTTATTACATGTATGGTGAGCCAGCTAGCAAGTCAAGAAATACCCTCTTTCATTATAGTGCAGCCAAGTGCATGTACAATTAAATACACAATTATAAAGAACAAAGTTCCTAGATATGCCTGCATTTCACTGAAATTTGTGAATGAATTCACTGAATTCACGTTTCACTGAAATTCGTGAACACTGAGGCCATTCGTTAAAACTGAGATCTTTGCGATTAGAATGAAATTAAAAAGGTTGAGTTTTTTAAATGTGGATTCGTAATTGGATATACCGTCTTCCACTCCTAGGTCACCAGTTCAAATCTATCCCAGGTCAGTAGTCACTGAATCCTGGTACCATCTAACAGCTGGTGGTTTATGTGAAATGAGTAGCCTGTCTTACTTCAGTTTGTACTGAACAGGTGTCCACATCGCAAAAAAGTTACTACAATTGTTAGCTTAGCTAGCAGTCTTTGTATGGGAGCAAAATTCTGTGTTGCAGAATAAAACTGCCCTGCAGCCCTTAAAAATGATTTCTCCAAACTGGCATTAAAATTTATTGGGCAAAATGACACAGTTTATAATTTTCATATTCTTTCCTTAAAATATAAATAAGGGGAGCTAGAACACTTGCTGTGATTATCAAGATGTCTCTGTCAGAAACCGTAGTTTTGTAAAAAGAAAACATCCTCATCTGAGTATCTAAGGATCAGAAGGCATCTATTACCAATAAAAAGTTTTTTTTTTTTAATGCTCTGCAGCATTACTTTTAAAACTTTAAAAAGCCAGTGAATTAAAATTCAAGGGGTCTCCTTGAAATTTTCTCCTGTTCTGTCATCTGATATTGTCTTCCAGATCCTTTTGTATAATCCCAGTCTTCTATTAGAACTAAGCTACAGTGCTATTTGAGCTTACTGAAAAGCAAATAGAGAACATTAAAGCATGATATTTTCAACAGGCATACACCCTGTTTGTAAGTGAGAGAGACTTAGATGAGAATCTGAAAATATTAAAATTAAAAGAGTCACAGAGCTGTATAATTTAATAGTCTTGGTCACTCAGCTTAAGAACGTGACACATGGACTGTGAATTGTTTTAGAAGCTTCTTTTCCAGTAAGTCCCTATGAGAGTTAGGAGCCTTTTTCTTCCCCTGTCATTTTGTCCCATTGCCACAGACAGGAGATCCAGCGCTGGAGGGTTGGCAGGACCTGTGCGTGCCTGGGGAGCGTGCCCTGGCTGAGTGAGGCAATGTGCTGCTCAGCCAAGGCCACTGCAGGGTGCCAGCAAACATGACCCAGCCCTGCCCGGCCTCGAGCACACGCCATGGTGAGTCACACACCAGGGCTGGTGTGCTGGGGAAGAGGAAAAATGTCAGGGGGACATGCGGTGAAAGGTGGCCTCACAAGGGCACAATGTTACTCAGTTTTTCTTCAGCCTAACAGGTGGCTTGTCAACATAACTGTAATTTTATATAGAGGTATTCAGGAGCTTTAGAGACATAGACTATGGCATTTCAGTTATGTCCATGCCTTTGATACTGGCGCTGCAGTGTTGGGAATGGTATGGCACTATTTAAACTCGGTGTGTGTCAGTGTTGGCTACATGGTTGTGTGCCTGGTGCCAGCTCAATACTTTCTTGTGTCAATGGCTGCTCACGCTGTGCATGTAAAAGGCAGCTGGAGTAGTAAAGCTTGGGTTTCGCAGATTTGTTGATAATATGGATGAGCACCATGTTACAAACATCACAGTAAAAAAAGCCCCTTGCTAAAGCATGACGTTCCATCAGCTGAACAGAGGAGTTTAAGAAGTGGAGTGATAATCACACACGGTTTAAAGTATCACCTTTGTTAATGGTTCTGGTCCATGTGGACTCCGTGTGTTCTATTTTTGTTGTCTCTCAAAAGGATCAATATTACATTCTCTGAAATCTTTAGGAATAAATAAGAACACTTTTTTGATTTGAAGAATGGCTTAAGGAGTATTTGAAATCCCTGGATTATAACAAGCTTGAAATCTGTTAGATTTTTTTAAATTTGTAAATGGCATTATCTTTTTTCAATTTTTATTCTGATAGATGATTTCTTTCTCATCTTATTTAGATTGAATAGCTGTACAGACTTTCTTAATTTGTATCAGAATGCATGAAGGGAGAGCATCATCACAAGCGCTTCTACTTCTGCCACATTTTTGTTCCTGTGATAGCACCAAGGGTCGTTAATGTGTTTAAAGTCTGATTACATCTCTGTAAAAGGAATTGATGAGCTGTGAGCCTGATGAGCTGTTGTTTCCTCTATGGTGAAGATAGTTTTTTTTTTTGCTGGTGATATCAGAGGCACTTGATGCAGGCTATGCTGGTGTGCCTTTTTTATGAAGAAGAAACTGTGAGATTTATATTCATTACACTCTGCCCATCAGCCTGAAATAAAATCATGTTCATTTCTGATTTCTGCCAGTAGGTGCAAATGGAAGGGAAAAAAGCTCTTCTAACTGCTCATCAGGATTTCTATGGAAAAAACAGTTACTTGTCTGTTTTAGCCTGAAAATTTTCATTTAAATCTGAACTGTGAATTTTCTTGTTTAGGTGAAGGTCCCCAATAATATTTTTTTCTTTTCCTGCTTTATGGCTCTTGTGGCCTTAAAATCACACTGCAGAGGAAATACCCTTCTACAGTAACATCTGACTGTAATTACATTAGATTGCTAATTTTTAGTCACTGAAATAAAATGTACTCCATTCTAATGCTTAATTTTTAAATTAATTTGCTCTCCAATTTTGCTTAGTGGGTTGCTGGTGGTCTTCTGTGTACTCTGGAGCTGCTTCTCCCTTTTCACTTGCAGCTGCTTCGTTTGATGCCTTGGAAGCTGTAAATTAAAGAAAGAGGAGTGGTTGCTTAGATCTTCCCTAGTAGTGCTTGCAGCACTAAGAGCAGGAAAGTGACATGAGAAACACCACTCCTTTGAAATTAAATGAAACCTAAACACCTACTTGTTAACAAGTTTAGAGCTTCAGAGAATAAAAGACTGGGCTTTCTTTGGATACACTAAAAGCAGAACAGCTGAGGGAAAAAGAGCAGTGTGAAGGTGCATGAATAAAGAGAGGGAAGTCCATCATCCTCCCTGATTAGGACATCATGATGTTTCTTCTTGTCTGTTTAAAGCAGCCTATTAAGGAGCAGGAATGCCAAGAGGGAAGATAAATGAGCACTTTAAGCCTGTGTAGTGGAGCAGTGCTCAGTGCTGTCTTCTTACTCTCTTTGTCGTACAGCAGCTCAGCAGTGTGAAGAGGAGGATGCTGAAATTGTGCCCCTGCCAGTGGATGTTCTCTTCCCACTGTGTGGAGTGGCCTGAGTGCCCAAAGATATGAATCAAAACTGTTGAGCAGGAGACAGGATAAAAGACAGATACTCCTTTTGACCCTTATGATATGTGCCAGGATGCTGACTAGTTCTAGGTAACCCTTTTTCTTTCACACTGGGGTGTTGGACACTTTGTCTGGTGTTTGCAGTACAACATGTAGGATTGTTCACTGCTGTGCCAGTCAGGCTTTCTTTTGTCCGAAGTGTAGGTCTATCACCATAGATACTGGATTCTGGACCTTTCAGTCAGCACAGATCAATGTTAATTTAAGAGATAAAATAATATGTCATTTAACTAATTTGGGTGTTACAGGAACAGAAGCATCATTTCGTAATTCGGTGCATATAATAGCAGCCCTTAAAATGGAATAGGTATGATTTTCATTGGTGGTCACGTCTGGAAATACTGATGATGTTAAGGAATAAAAAGCTGGAGAAGTACGGGTTTTTCAGGTAAGAATGTGGAATGAATGATCTATTGAAGCTTTTGTTCCTGTCTGATCAAACTATTACTTTCCTTCATGAAAGAGAAAATTGTGTCTGGATATTTGTCTTGTGCTTGCCTGAGGTATAGTATTTGGAGGCCACTTCAGCTTTAGTGAAAGAAGACATCTGCCATAGTGAAGAGCTATGAGAATTTAGGATTCAAACTTCCTGAATTATTGACATTCAGGTACAGTAGATTCTAGAGAAAAAGATACTGGTTAGGACCTAAGAACAGACAGAGGTTTACAGATTGATGAGTTATCTGGGAATTGACAAAAGATTGATTTCTTTGAACAACTGCAGCATGTAGCACTAACACAGGAAATAATTTATTATTATTAGAGCAATCAGGAAAGTTGGAAAAAGGAAAAAGTGCAGTCCATATGATCAGTCATTGAGTTCTTCAGAATTTCAGTGGTTGCCTAAGATTGTGATGTAGCAGGCTTGTTTTCAGACCTAGCCTTTTTACTGCACTGTTCATTTAAAAAGGAAAACATGGTTAAAGGAAGTATTTTATATATTTTATTGGTAGGGTGTTTTTTTGTTTTTTTGTTTTTTTTTTTTTTTTTTGTAAAAAATAACAGAGAGATATGTGTGGNGTGCTCTGGGATGACCCTGCTAGAGCAGGGAGATTGGATCTGATGAGCCACTCTGGGCCCTTCCAAGCTGGCTGATTCTGGGATTCTGTAATGCCTTTTATTCAGTCAAAAGCAGCTCCCTGTATGCCAAATCTGTCATATAAAGGATTATCACAGAAAGGGCTTGATTCCTAGGATAGCAAAATAATAAACAGCAAGCTAAGGAGTAACTCTGTATTCCCATTGGTTTTCTGCCCAACAGATATTGATAAGTACTTGTGTAACTCTTTGGTAATGGTTAAAACACCCAGTACTAACACCCAATATATGTGTGTGCCATCCAGCTCCTCCACCTTCAACAGTCTTTTCATCTTATACATCTTCTTAGTGAAGGTAGGAAAGGGGATTGACACTTATTTCTCCATTTGTCATCTTTTTTGTGAGTTCAGCATTCATATAGACTGTCTTACTTCATACTGTACCTCAATCTGTATTAATCATATGGACTGTTCTCCACTGGGATCATTAGAGGATTACCCTGCCATAAATCTACTGTAGCGTTTCATGTATAATCACTGGTAGCAAGTACATCCTGTACAACTGTTGAAATAAAAATAGGGTCTTATTGTCATAATCCATTCAGCAGAAAAGATTAAGATTCTTTCATTTTAGTGTTCTGAAAGAAAACAAAAGTTTACATTAAAAACTTTGAAAATTATTTCATGTTATTTTAAAGGTAAATGAAATACTAGGGAAATGGATGTTTTCTTTACCCAAAATGAAAACAATGCCTCACAATTACTTTTGCAATTGGTTAGTATACACTACAACCGTACATTGAATATTAAATGGGTGAAAGATGACAGTGTGGAGGGACAGAAGAGACAGTTGTTGTCATCACAGCTCTTGGCATCTGATGAATTTGCCTTTTAATGCATTGTTTACAAATCCATGTGTTTTAATGAGAGTGGGGAGAACCTGGGTGGGTGGCTAGCTTTCACTTCACCCCAGGAGGCCATTGAAATTTAATTTATTTTCTCATATTGGTGACCTAACTAATAACGTTTTTATTCTGTCTGACTATATAGTTTTCACAGACTTCTTGCTGTTGCTCACATCTGAAAAACTAGGAATTTTTGATGTTGGATTTTTCAGTATTAGTCTTTGACAAAGAGGATTTTGTAAACAAAGCTGTACTTAAATCCCTGTGGCAAAACATAAATGAATGCTTGAAGTGAGGGGTTTAACTGGAAGGTCATGAAGACATTTTTTGACTGCTGAACTGCATCAAGTAATCTGTATAGGTTTTTGAAAGATGTCATCTGTACAGTTCTTTCATCTGGTAATCATATTAATAGTAATAATATTACTGGAAGTAATTCAAAAACAACCCAAAAATATTTGGAAAAAAGGAAAATTAGGACTAAGAATAATGATGATAACTTTAAGATGTTTCTTACTGTGTGTCTGCAGAGTGTGTATCAATTCTTGCTTCAAGAACTGTGTCCATCTGATTTTATGGTAATGTCATGTCAAAC
>WAAG01046188.1:3032-17599 GCA_013390105.1 Tichodroma muraria
TTTCAGCTCTTTTTCAGTTTTTTCAATACTGCCAAAAGGGCTGAAAATTAAAGCCAGGAGGCCAGAAGAAATTCTCAAATGTGTAGGCATGGGTGGGTCAGTTCCATCATAATTTGTTGAATAATTATGTTAAAGTTAGATGACAAAGTATTTGGAGTAGTATTGTTTAAAGGTTACATCATTCTTGCAAAAATGGGATGTTGTATTTCAGAAAGTTCCTTTAAAAAGGATAGAGACATTTGAATCTCCATTGTTTTTAATATCCTCTTTCAACATGAGAGTATTTTCCGTTCCCATCAGTTTTGTCTTTTTTTTTTTTTTNNNGTTCGTTTCCCACAGTTTTTTTGTTTTTTTTTTTTTTTTTATTTGGCAAACATGAATATTTTTCCTGAACTGTGAGTAGAATGAAAAATTGTTATTTTTGTTGGCTTGCAGACATTGTAGCTTCCCCTCCAGTAAGACTGGCAGATTTATTTTTAGAGGTCTTATCCCAATACATCTTATAGAGTTTAGTGAAAGTAATTTAGACAAGCCTAAAGAATAGGTTTAGTTGAGGCCTTGCTTTCAGGATTTGAGGGTGAGCTGTATGTGACAGAGAATGGGTTCTTTCTGTGAATATGCAGTAGGTTTTACTCCATGGTTACACAGCTATCTGCTCAGTGCTCTTGGCTGTCTCCATCTCCCTCTAATCCAGTTCCAAAGGGACTCTTCTGACATTCCAAACTGCTGAGCAGCTTTCCGACAGCTGCTATTGAAATCTGAATAAAAACAAAACTGTTTTCTTTGCCTTCCTCCCAAATGGGGATCAGGTGAAAACGGAGCCAATTTCTTGCGTGTGCCAACTCTACCCCAGTGCTGGGGTGGTCACCTCTGATATGCTTCAAAGACAGACTGAGAGTTGGGGTTGCACTTAGAGAGGACAAACAAGAAGTTCTAAGGGCTGTAGATGTGAGCCCTGTGTACAGAGAGACCTGCTTGGCACTGTGGGTGAGGTGGCCCAAGAGAAACAGCAGTTATTCATGACCCCATCACCATGGTCCTGGGCCTTTAAACTCTTAACATTCAATCTACATGAAAACTATCTTAGGTGTTTCAGGTGTCTAATAATCTAAGTTTTAACTTTGCTATTCCTGGTAATTCAGTTAGTCGGGTAAAATATTGGACACACTGTAAAATGTGTGTTAAGAACATGAAAAACAATAAAATGAAAGACTGCGAGTTGAAGAGGATTAGAAATTAGTCTTTTTTTAGCTGAGAGTTTTTTTTCAAGAATTCTGGGAAGCAGCTATTTCCTTTCTAATGAAACAGGTACAGAATGTTTATGGTTCTTCTAGAGTGCAGTTTATTTTTTGTGCTTGTTGCTTACTGATATTTCTGGAAATGTCATCTTTCTCCACATTCTTCACTGGGGTTGCTAAAGGGAGACTTCTGTAATGGCTAGGAAAAATCTTTCTTGGGAAAGAAAGAACACAATGACCTCTTGTTCCATCTCTCCAATTTATTGATTCTTCCAGTGCAAGATGTGTAATGATGATGTTCTCTCAAGTTTCTGCTTGTAAAAATAGTTTCAGTAATGTGTTTTGAAACTGTTACGGAAATTCTGGTTATACTTCATAACACTGGGACTGTTTGTATTTCCTCAGGAAGATGATGGTATGCCAAAATTTTGGTCACACTTAAGAAGATTCAATTTTCTAAGTTGCAATGCTGTCCAGCCATGCACTAATTTCATTGGATTTCTTAATTCCATAAAAATAATTTTATAGATGGAATTTTAATAAACAATATAGCCAGAGAGATTTAAAAGAGGAAAAAGTGAGGGTGAAGGAGAATAAATGTTCTGCATTTCTGTATACGTTGGCAAATGACCATGGGGAATGACCTTGTGTGCTGAATTCATCGGTCTCCTTTTCTGAAACTTTGCGTCTGTAAGAAAGCCACTCTCTTAGTATAAAAGAAATTTGCCTCCTTGTGAATGATATGAATGATACAGATGGGAGTCCACAGGCTGTTCAAGGGCTTTGGACATGAGCTGAACTAGTTTACAGAAGCACAGGCAAAGAATTCATTGAACTAGTTTAAAGCTGGCTGCTATTTGCATTTTGTTTAACTGTCTGGTTCTACAGTATGTGGATCTCAAGCAGTTGGCTTCCTATTCAATTAACTTAGAAAAAAGCTTCATCCCAAGCTTGAAAGATACAATCCAGTCTTATAGCCTCTTCTTCATAAAGCTTCACATATTCTAAATTTGAAAAACTCACTACTGAGCATGCAGCTCTCATGTCCAGGTATTTGTGCATGTAGTTTTTGGATAGAAGGATAATTGGATTATTCAGGGGTGAATCAGCGCAGAAACCATTGGCTTGGAGGAAGAGAAGGAATTAGGGCTTAGCCTTTCCCTGTGTTGCTTCCCAGAAGGCTCTGCAGAATTCTTCGTATTTTTTTTTTTTAAGTTGAAAATAAATTTTTAAATACCAAAGTTACATTTGCTCTCTTACATTGAAAAAGGTGAGTAAGCTGTGCAAGAGTGTAGTTCAGGAGAGGTCATTCCCGCAGGCAGGCAGGCAGGCAAAGGCATCAGGTCCATACCTACGAGGGAAGATGCACGCTCGAATCATGGGGAATTGGCAAGGGCTGGTGAGCAGGAGGGGTCTGGATAGAGCAGGTACCTGATAGACTGGCAGGGACTGTGACATCAGGTACAGTGACTGCCTTAAAGCAGGTTCACCTTCCGGCCTGTGCCCCTTCAGCTTCTCAAACTCAGATCTGGTAACCCTTCCTTCCCTCTGCATCTGAACCTCTGGAAGCTGGAACATGCAAAGGCAAAAGATGATCCGTGCTTGAATCTTACTGTACAGTATACTCCCTACAACATTTTCTGATTAGAGAATCTGTGAATTTGAAACAACTTAGAATAAGTCCCAGTCCTACAGATTTCTATTGTTATGAGGGTTTTTTTTGTGCTTATATGATGTAATGGTGTCTATTCCACAGACACTGACCAACTATTGGAGAAAAATGTAGAAATAATGGATAGTAGTTATAACCTCTTTACTTCCTAAAAGTGAAAACTGAGGAATGAAGATTATCTTTTACAGTAACCTAGCAGTAGATGTGCAGTTTTGGCTTAGATCCATTTTATTTTGCAGAATCTTAACTGTGCACTTTGCATATAATTACACTGTCATCCTGGAGGAGAGTGTTTCAGGCAGAAAAAAGTTCTCCTTCACCCTTTTGTTTGCTTAGAAAAAGCATTTAAAAGAGTAACTGCTGGAGGGCCAGAAGATGGAGGAGAGGCTTTTGGAAGGCAATTGTGTAAATGAGTAAGAAAGTTGTTACGAGGTTTGTCTTGCAGTGACTTGTTCATGGTGATAAGCACATTCTTCAGTTTTAATAACAAATATAGAGAACAATTTTTGGGATTTGTTTTCCTGCTGTGGAGGGGGGTTTGTTTAGTTCTATTTAGTTTGCTGAGCTCAGTGTTGAGATACAATACCTTAGTATGTACTTGAGCTACTGGTGACATGTCTTTGCATCCACTTAAATCATGGTGAACTTGTTGGCAACCAGTACTTCCTGCAGTGTGGACAGTACTTGTATGGATGAGTGAATGTTTACTTTTTGGAATTCTCCATTTTACTTGCTATTGTCAGGAATACAGCTTGTGGGATTCATCTTTCATCCACAGCCTTGCTTCTCTCTGTTCTGTGCCAGAGGACGTCAAATACTGTAGTTTTATGGCAGAATGTTGGTAGATCCTGCCGAAGATGAAATAAAGGCCAATGTAAATGTAAAAGAAGTAAAAGTGTAAAAGTATTCAAAGAATGCACGTGAGCAGAATATTTTGAGGAAATGTGGGAGAAATGGACTGACTGTAGCTACAAAATAGTAACAATTAAGATTTTAGTTTTCATGTTTTTCAGTTTTCACACACAGGTGGCCCCTCACTGCCTTTTTACCAGGGCAAGAACAATAATAAATGCTAAGCTAGAAGGTGGTACAGAAAGTTGATTTTCTGCCATTCTATGCCCCAAAGTGTAAAAGTACCAGAGATGCATGTTCCATAAATGCAGCTCGGAATTTATAGCAATAACAGGAACCTGTTTGCCTGCTTGTGGACAGCTCTGCATCAAAACACTGCAAAAACCAACTTAGGCAATGCCAATTCTTTAAACTGGAATTCCCATCATTCTGAATATAAATAGAACTAAAATGTCATCTGGTAACAATGACTCCTCTGCTCTTGCCAACTCACAGTAGACAAGTGGGGGAAAGATCTGTTTTGATAGCAAGGTGTGTGTCTATCTGCCCAGCAGTTGCATTGAACTTCCCTTCAGTCTGTTGATGAAGATGTCCAAGAGCAGCTGGAGTGTGTAACAGCTGTTGCTGTTGTTGCCTGGGCCCTGGAGCAGTGAGATCTCTCCCCCAGAACTGTGCAGGGCTTTGCCAGGTGTCAGCTGGAGTTTGGCATTTGGTGCATCTCTGGGTGGGTTCACATTAGCAGTAGTTCTGAGGTGCTTGTGTAGCCCGGTCTGAACAGGAGAAGGATGTGTGGCAAAGACAGAGCAGGCACCCAGCCTGAGCTGGGGAAGAGAGGGGCAGGGCTCCCGCTTATCACCAGACCTTCAGCACCTGTGTGCTTGTACTCGACAGACATCAGAGTTTAGCAAAGTTGTTTTCTCCTCAGGTATGAAATGGTTTCTGCTTTTGACACGTCCCTCCACATACCTCTGCACCCTCTACTTGCAATGATACCTTCACATGAATTAACAGCAGTACATTCAACTGAATGAATGGGGACTACTAAAAAAAAATTAAGTTGAAAACCTTGCCCTTGACATCTGTCCTTTTTTTTCCAGATTCACTTGCATTGTAGTCTGCCTGAGGCATGGATAAGAGCCCTAGCTTATTTTCTTCCTCAGATATGGCTATAAAAAAAAGTAATTGAAAAATAAAATGCGTGGCAATCCCAATTTATTAACATTTTTTTATGATGAGAACTCTGAGGGTGGCAGAAACCAGCACACTGTTTCAAACTGCTAAGGTGCATAAGATGACCTTCAGATTCTGGCAACGTCTGCAGTTAGATGTGGGGGATCAGGGGGTGGGAGAAGAGTGAATGAAAAAGATAAGTCTGACATGTGCAGTAGTGACGTGGTGTGGAACAGTGGTGACAATGGTGACATAGGCATTGGGAAGAAAAAGTGTTTAAGGGATATGTAGGCATGCTACAAACATGGTGGGTTTCTACTAAAATGTCTTTAACTGAACTCTGGGATTTAAGATGTTCCCAGTAATGTTTCCAGGAATTTTATAAGGCAAATTTTCTGTTATTTTTCTTGAGACTTATGGAAGCTTAGGAAAAAATTATAATAGCTAAATAATTGTATATGTAATTTATAATATATATTTAAATAATTTCCAAAATAACACAAAATGCAAAAAGGTAAAAATAAAAGAGAAACCACTTGTGTATATGATTTTATGTGTATATTATTAAGCATTTTAAGATAATTTTGTATAATGTTTTTGAAATGCTCATTGCAAACAGCTGTTTAAAATATGCAGTTGTAATGTAATTTTAAATATTAGTTTCCAGTTCATTTCCCATAAATATTTTTAATGTATCTGTAAAATATTGATTTTACTGTCGCAAGGTGGTATTGGTGGTGATTTTTTTTGAAGCATTAAGAGGTAAAGGTGAGATGGAGGGGGAATTTCTTTTCCACAATCTTTCCACATTAGTTGTCATTTTACACTGTTATCATTTATAAAGAATAGCCCACGAGCAATTACATATTATTATGCTGGCATTTAATTTTTTAATTGGAAAGACACAAAATCCTTTTTAATCCATAATTACTGTTTTTTGGTATAATGTGCTATTGAAGTTTTTAAGCATTATAAAATTCTTTCTTCATTTCAATTACAGCTTTGGTAATAGGCCCTGCAAAGTATAATTAGATTGAATATTTAACAGAGGACTTTTTCTTCTTTTAGTCGTGAAAATGCAACATTCATGTATTTTTTAATGAAATCTCAAACCTAATCTCTGTGGTCAGTCCCAAGCAGTGACTCCCTCGGGAGACCATAAATGTTTTAATGTACCCTGCTGTTACATACTATATAAATATATATCTAGAGAGAGATAGATGTTGTATATCCCTAATGTTACATATTCAGTGCTTATTTAAATAACAAGAATGCTGCAAAGAAGGAGAAAAGAAAGAACAACCTGAAACTAGGAGAAGCTTTTTGCTGTATATTGTACCATAAAGTCCCCATCAGTATTCTACTACTCAGTAGTAGCTACCTGTACAGGCCTCTTAAATGGAAAAACATTTAAAAAATAACACTTTTTAGAAGGAAATTGTTGATTTATTATTTTGTGTACATAACCAGTTCAACTGTTAATTATGTAAGCATGTAAATGAGCAGTATGAATGTAAAACTAGAAAATTTAAAATATAGAAGCGTTCTTTTGTCTCACAGCAATCAAACTTCCTTCCCAGCAACACGAAGAACAGAAACAAGAGTGGAACTTTGCTAATGGCAAGTGCTGAGTGCTACTTGTAGACGGTTTATGAAGTGCAACCAAGACAAAAGTCATAGAAGGGTGGTGATCCAAGCTCCTGGTGTGTTTTACCAAGAGTGATTAAGAGCACAGGCAGGAGGGGGGATTAGCTCCTGGAGAATGGGTGGTGGCTTCAGCCGCAGGTGTGCAGACTGTGGGCTCTGGTTCCTCCCAGGGCCCTGCTGGTGGCGTAGGACTGATGTCAGCAGGCAGGGCTGCATCGGAGCATCAGCTGTGCTTCCTTTTAGCTCACCCCTCCTCTTCAGGTGCTCGGGAATTCCTCTCAGGGTGGGGAGAAGCTGACAGCGCAGGCATGCAGGGTAAGTGTCATTGACCAGGAGGGTGTGCCAAAGGCGAGTACTGCCTGCCGCCACGGCCCTGCTGTCACAAGGGAGTTAGAAATGTGTGCGGGAAGAGAAATACGGTGACATGGCATTGGGAACCCAGAGTGTCTGCTGTATTGGAGTGTTAGCCTAAAGGTCTACTTAAAAAGAGGAAGATTTTGCTTTCTTGATCTTGATGCTCCTGTGAAGAATAAGAAACTAGATACTTTGCTTATAAAACAGGGAGTGGATAGCAAAATACGGAGAGTAAATGGCAAGAAGATACTGCTGCAGAGGGAAACAAAGGAAGTGTGTTTCTCTCCAACTTTTTTTAAATAGCAGCCCTACAAACTGTTGTATCACGAATTATAAAAGATGAATACAGAAGGATGGTTGGAAATGGCAAAAGCTATATCTGAGCTAGCTAAGCAAAATTATTACCTTCAAATATGTCCGCCAAGATATGCGATTACAATTCAGACATCCCAAAAGTGAAAATATTTTTCTGTTGCTGCACTATATTGCAGCAGGCTGAGAAAATATTAGAAATAGAGATTTCTTTCATTAAGACAGACTTCTCTGGTATGTAGTATAATATTATTGTTCTCAACAATGATCTGGTCAGATTTGTCTCATAATCCTCATTTTACATGTAACAAGCAGTACCTATAGATAATGCAGAGGTTCAGAGTGGTGCCTGGTGGGATGGTGCACAGCTTGGGAACTGCTCTCCTGGCAGAAGTCATGGCTGCTTTTTAACAGGACCATTTGAACTTGCACATTTAAATCACAGCAGCCTAGAGTCTGGAAAGCTGAAATAGGGAGACCGTGGTCTCCTCATCTTCTCATCTTTGGTGAGTTCATGTCGGATGCTGTTGCGCCAGTACCGTACTAAACATCTGTTGTTTTGATTCCTCTGTTTAAATAGATTGGATTAGAAGGGGAAAAGAAACATCATCTCCTCCCCCTCACCATTCTGTCCAAAGCTTAGTTCCTATGAAGACAAATCTTATTTATTTCCTGTCAGAAAAGACTTCACTGACGTGGAGTATTTGATTTTTTGGAGACTGGTTCTGGCTCAGTTTTCAGATACAAGATTGAGTTATTGTAAATTGCATGCAGGTAGTCTGCATGTAAGCTCCTCTGTAAATCTGTATTAATGCCATTGATTTGGGTAGGCTTCACTGTATTAACAGACATGCTCTGGAATTAGAGCAGGTTAACTGAAACCAGGATCTGTTTAAATTTGTGTTGTTTAGATCTAGGAAACACTTTGTTTAGTATTGTAGCTGCAGAAGATAAGTACTGTCTTCTGAGAAGCAACAGAGAATATCTGTTGAAGGTCTCTGTGTACCCTTAAACCTAAAGGCAAAACGTTATGATGGTTAAATCCATTATTCTTTCATGTCCTATGCTTATATCAAGAGGATCATTTGCATGTTGATGTAAGATGGAAACAAGATCTTTTGTGTAACATCGAAAGTATTCTTGATTTCTACTCCAAGTATTAAAAACCTACTGCCAGTAAATTCTAACACCTCATTCTATGCTCAGAATCCACCAAAGTAACAAGCTACCAATCCGAGACCTGAGAGATAAGATCTCTCCAGTGGAACTCAGGGAAATTCAGTCAAATTTTTGACCCTTATTTTTTTTTTTTTTAAGATCGAAAAGTTTTTGCAAATTTGCACAAACCTTTGCACGCTTGGGCTAAAGTTTGTGCAAAACCTGTGAGGAAAAGAATGGGAAAGAAATGGAAGTTTGTGCTCTTTAAATTAGAAAATTAATTACTGGCTTTACCAGGAGACATTAGAAAACATGTTTGTTGTGAATCCTAAGCACCGTAGTATGAACAACACTTCCCACTAATGCACACCCATGCCACACCTTTCAGACTTTGGTCAGTCCCTGTTTTGGGCAGAAGGCTCTGGGTGTCCACATCCACTGTTCAATCAGCAGCATGCCTAAGGCTTGAAATCACACCAAAAAGGAACTTATGACACCCCAGTAGCCTTCAGTGCTCCAAGTATTTTAAAAAAGGAGAGTAGCTTATTTGTTGTTGTCATCTTCCTGATCTCCAAACAAGTCCACATGACAAAGAATTCTCAGCCTGGCTGCCAGACTCCCTGGTAACACTTTGCTTACTGCAGCAAACTCAAACCTGCTAAGCTGTTCCACCAAATGTAAGTGTTTGCAGGGATGTGTGCACAGACATGGTAGTGGCACCACTGAGAGGGGAAAATAGCTTAAGATTGTCTTCCTCTCTGGTGCTGAACAGCTTCAGAAAACAATAATGTCATTCTAACTCTTGATACCATTTTTTTGGCTTTTCAAATGGTACAGGCAACTGAGGGTGCCGTGTTGAAAGTAACCAGTACTTGTTATTGGCAGGGAGAATGAACCATTTTCATGTATTCATATTCTAACTACCAATTCATACTGACTCTCCTCATGGTCCATAGGTTTATCACTAATTTGGCATCCAGCTCTGCATCAGATGTTACCACATAGTCGTCTTCATTCTTTGGTGAATGTTTCAATTTCCAGCAGTTCTTCTGTGCTTTATCAGCTGTTTTTTTTGACCTGTCTTGAGAACAGAAATCCATGAGAGACTTCTGGTTTGTGCATGTGTGTGTGACAGACTTGAATAGTTTTCAAGAACTGGGATAAGAGAGAGAGTTAAAGGAGAGAAATGATTTCACTGAGCATTTCCTGAAGGCTCTTCCAAGGGATTTCAGCTGTCCTTCACATGCACTTTAGCACAGCTGTGGTCTGACTGAAGATCAGTACTTCCCTATTCTAAATTTATAGACCACAGACAGTAGGAGGTGTGATGGGGGGACTCTTTTGGATAAGCAATACAGATTATTGGGATGTTTTGCTATAACTGGCTTATCATGTTTCTCCATACAGCTTTTTGTGAGTTCTGGTTTGCATCCAGAGGTAGTTTCAAACATTTAAAAAAATTCCTTTGCTTAAATTTTACATTATAGGCTGAAAGTGTAAGTACTAATCACAGAGCATTTATTGCAATGCTTGTTTAGTTCTACAGTATTTTTCTACAGAGATGCCCTGTTGGTCACAGGCTGCTAGTTGTCCAGTGGAATAGATTGCAAAGACATGGAAAATCAACATTTTGAAGTTTCAAATATGAACATTGAAATTGCTGCAGAAATTTACATTTTTGTGGTTTGAGTTACATTTTCAGCATTCTCCACAGTACGTGTCTTGATTTGGATGGCTTGATAGACTCATCCAGACTGAGCAGCTGTCTTTCCTAGACCACACTTAGCAAGCTTCTCACTGGCAGCTGAAAAGCCTCTTATTTCATGCAATTTACAGGACAATTTAAATTGGTTTTCATGACAATTAATTTCAGCCCAAGTTTTGCCTGTAATTTGAAATCTCTGCCAATGAACTTACATCAAACAAAATTGGTGATTCAAACTTGGTTGGACTTTTTTAAGCATATAAATGGCAATGTAAGCTACTACAATTTGTTGTTAGCCAGTGAAGTACCTGTGCAGGTCACTGTAGCCCTGTGCTGTTCAATTTTAAGCAGGGTGTTAATCCATAAACTGCATTTATCCCTGGACTGGGGTGTGTCAGGGCCAGCTTGGCAGCCCCATTCTGACAGAGAGTAGAAATCTGAAGTGTGCTATCTAGTTCTCATTAAGTTTTATTCTGATAAAACCTTTTGCCTTTCCTGCATCAAGGGAAGAGAGCACATGCTGAAATCTCAGAGAGGTTATGGAACAGATCAGCCTAAATCACATCCACCACTTGTTTGGGACTTTTTGTTGTTGTTTGGAGGGGTTGTTTTCTTTTTAAAGAATCATGTTTATCATCACACAATTTTGGAGATAATTTGTACCCTCCATTAATTCAGTAATGAGAAAAGCCTTAAAAGTTCTGGAATTCTTCAAGTTATATCCACATTTAAGTAACAAGTTGATAATTAACGAAACTTAAATCAACTTAAGAGTGTAACAAGTGTATTTTTCCTTTGGGGAATCTGTGCATGTGCCTACCTAGTGCTTTCTGTTGCAGAAATGTCAGAAAATTCAGGAGAGAACCTCCTATCTCAGGAGTTTTCATTAGAAGTGTATTCCTTCATCTTTGTTTCCTTCCAATCTCGGTGAAACGCTTTCGTTTAAATTGTAGAAGTCACTTTAAGCATATGTGGCTAGATCTGTTTCCTAAGGTATGCGTGCTAAAATGTAGAGGAGTATGTTGAGTTTATCCTGGAAATTTATCAGCCTATACAAAACCAATTAAAACCTCAGTAAGTTCATCTTCACGAAGGACAAACCTCACCCCAGGCTCTGGACTGCAGGTTGAAAGGGACAGGCAGGGCCCCGCTGGCTGGAGATCGGCACTGTTGGCCCAAGCTCAGATATCCACATTATCCACACACACCCGTTCAGGTAGTGTGTCACTGGAATATTTACTGTTTCCTTCTCCCTTCCCTTGTTTTTAATTCAGTCTCCCAGTTGAGAGAAGACTGAGATTAAAGGAATTAACTAAATGCCAACAAGAGAGAAAAAACTGCTCTGCCAGGGCTGGCTGTTGGGAAGGGATGGCAACCATCCAGAAGCAAAGACCACATTCTCAAAGCAAGAAGAAAACTGAAAGAACCAGCTGGATAAAAGGAAACACATGAAAACAGAAAATGCAAGTGTGACACTAAGCCAGGGACCAAGCAGGTGAACCCTTGTCTTGAACTAATGCTTTTAATGTGTGTCTTAATGCATGGTGGTGTTTGAACTGTGTTTAGAGGCAGCACGTGTGGTGGTGACGTGGAAAGTTTATGCCAAGTGTCAGTGCAGAATGAAAAGATAGAAACAGAACAATATGTATTGCATAGCCTCTCAAAAACAAACCAACCCCCACCTCCTATCGATAAAAAAAACAAATATAGGTCAATCTTGCAGTAGCTGATTATTGTCTTTATTCCCCTCACTTGTAGTATCACTTTTATGTTTAAGCAAAATCGGCAATTAGTACATAAAAATTCCTTACTGTTTTGTATTATGCTACTAGGGCACTAGGAATATGCAGGAATGGTTTTTAGGGGAGGAAAAACGTATTTTGTGTGAGTCATCATCAGCACCTTGATTCTGGATTTCCATCTTTTTGACTCAGTTATTCTGCAGTTTTTAAATCAACTCATGTTGACCATTGTAATTTCACATGATTATTTTAAATGGAAGGACTGCATGTTTTAAAGGAAAACCTCATTAAAACATTTTATTTAAGATTACAGATTATCCAAAGAACTGTCAGCCAAATGTAAAAAGTTCAGGATAATTTATGGACGGTGGTAATACAGATATATTCAAAAAATATGGTGTACTTACATTGGTATCACCTCATGTTAATATAGGTTACTTAGTTTCTTCTTTGTCTCTTCCCTTGCCACAGTAGAAAGGAGGGTATGAAAATGTTCCTGCTTTTCACTGTGGTCTATCAAAACCTACCTTTTTAGATACATTCTGTGTATTTATTACAGGTGATAGTAGATCTGATGGATTGTTTGAAACGGAAACAACTCATGCCAGCTGGGTTTTCTTGAGTCTAAATATCGCTCTAAGATAAGCTGATACTTCAGGTGACATGATCTTTTTGAAAAGTGTTTTGTAAATCTTTCTGGGAAGGCACGAAAACCGTGTTAAGGTTACTTACCTTGCGTTCATGAGTCTTTAGACATAGGCGTATAAATTGTTACCTNTGTATTATAAACCTGTAGGGCAGACATCTCTCTTCAAAGAAAAGTTAATTTAAGCATTTGACTTGGTGCTTGTATCCAGGTGTTGCATTGACTGAAAGCCAAGACAGTGGTGAGGATATTGCTGAGGTCTCCACAGAGTTTGACAGTGTGCTGGTTTAACATCACACCTATGCAATCTAACAAGCTGCAGTGATAACTTTCTCATTTGAATGCTGAACTCAAAGCAAAACCACCAGCAGAGAAACTGGGCATGTTTGAACAGTGCTTATCCTCTATCAACCTAAATGCTATTGCAACTTTTTGCATCTGTTCTACTTCTGCCTTCTCTGTGTGATCCACCATTGCTTCTACACATCAGCTTTTAGGACCAAGACATCACATCAGTGGTACTGCAACACAACAAGTACTGTGGTACAAGGCTGGCATTCTTATGATCTACAGTCCTAATTTATGAGCTACTAAAATATGGCACATTTCATCTGACAGTGAATCTGTCAAGTTGCTCTATATCATGCTATTTACACTACACACATACCAAGTCTTCATCTTAGAAAGACACCTGGGTTCTTAATTAAGGACCAAATCATAAGAACTGCCACCAGCCAGACTGAGAAGAGAGCTGAAAATCTCATTTTTATTTGAAATGACACACTAAACCAATGAACTGTTGATAAAAGTTTATTTTTTTTTCCAATGGAAAGCAGGTAAACTCAAAAAATAATTTAGTCAGTGAACAGTTTTTCTGTAAGTATCAGCAAACAGCTAACTTCTTATTAAAAGGGCTATACAAATAGTAATTTAAAAGATGTTAATTCAAAGCCATCAAAAAGGGAGTAAATGACCTTTGCTTTGTTTCACATGAATCCCATTTGGGCTTTGCTATTTTTCTATTACAAATATGGATACAGGTTACCAATACAAAACCAGGAACAGCTCTCTGAGCAACAAATTCCTCCTTTCTTTGGAAGTTGATTGTGTAGAGATGTTAATAGAGAGCAACTGCTGCAAAAATCTTTGTTTTTAAGAAAAAGTCTTCTGGCTGTTGACCTTCATGCCCCAACATCAGAGGCTGTAGCTGGGTATCTGTAGCAATACAGTTTGTTGTCTGCTCCTCCACTCAGTAACAACTGATGAGAGAAGGAAACTGATTAATATCAGAACTAAGTGAAATAAGTGCACAAAAGTTAAGAAGTCAATTTTTCTTTCCTTTGTAAAAAGTAGTAGTGAACAATGAACTGTTAATGCATGACTAAAACTCAGAATCAAAGTGCAGAAGCAACTTTGTCTCTTACTCTCCTCTTAAAATTAGAAGTGAAACTTGTGTAGGAAGTTGCTAAAGCTTTTCCTGACTTTTACAGCGAACAGGAGCCACAGTGAGAATCTTGAACATTCACACAATGGGGGTTCTTGGTAATTTTAAATACATGTGTACCACAACAGCAGCAGAACAGCTTGCTATAGAGGATTGTACAGTGTCCCCCTTCTACATGTACTGACTGCCACATCCCAGCTTTACTTCATGTTGCTGCTTTAGTCCCAATGGGAGAAGACTACCTTGGAACATGTGTTTTCCTAGTAAGGTGCAGTGCTGTTCTCGTCTCTCCTTGTTTGGAATAGCCCTCTAATGCTCAGTTCAAGCCACAGAGCTTCTGCTCCCACCCTTCCCCTTTGCAGAGTGTGGGGACATGCTGCAGTGCCTGTGACACCACCACCCAGACATCAAACACAGCACAACTCCAACTACCTGTTCTCTTCCAGCTTTAAGCATAAGGAAGTAACAGCCCATGCCTGCTTTTAGCTCTCTTCTTAAACACCATGCATATAAATCAAGTAACTTGCTCTTCAGATTCTTACCCCTGCTTCTGTCCAGTCCACACACAAAACCTTGTCTTCGTGAGCAGCCAAGTCATAGAGAGGAGCTTTGCAACTAGTGAAAAAC
>WAAG01046192.1:2809-13159 GCA_013390105.1 Tichodroma muraria
AACATTGGTGTATCATCAGCTTTATTTTTGTGACAAATGCAAAGAATAACAGCATACTGGTGCTATGAAGAAAGTGGATTAACTCAGTACAACTACTGGGAGCTTAAGAAGACAATTCCAAGGACACATTGCTGGCATGTTTGAGAAGCGTTAACACCTATTAACAACTACTCTCAAAACATATAGATTCATGGCTTTAAAGGGATAGATGAGTTGGGAACTACAAGGTGAGGAGTCTCATTTTACAGGCATGCCTGAGGAAAATAAACAGCATTTATAGCTTTTTATTTTGTTGTTATGGATACAAGAAACAGTAACAACTCTTTCCATAACTTGCAACTGGACAAAAATCAAAAGGATCAATGAAAGAAGCAGTGACAGTGATAATAACAAACAGGAAAGCAGGTTGAGTCTTAAAATCGGTGTCCTTGTCTGCAGACATGCGTGATTCAGAGCCTTAAATTCTAATTACTTCACAGACTTCTGACCAACATGGGATACATTTCCCTTCAATTCTACTCAGTATGTCTTGTAGGTTTTCTTCATTCTACTTTGATGTCTATAAAAATGCTCTTCTTATTGACTGTTCAGAGAGTGGCATTGGTTGTAGGGCCAGGGACAGTATTTTGCTAAAAATTATCAAGAAATTTATTTCAGATCAGGAATTTTTGAATTCTCTGTATAGGAACTTGTCCTTGAAACTACTCTAACATTAGGAATTTAAATTAAGACCTTGAGTTTGGAGCGGAGAGATTTTAACCTTGGGCCGATAGAAACTTCATGGACTTCAAGGATCAGAAATGCAAAGGCACATACCATGAGGGGGATCTGGGAAGCCTCTGGCTGAAAAGCAGTTTGGATGGAAACAAAAAAGGGAACACTAGGCTGAATATGAGCACACAATTGTGCTTTTATCTTAAATAAAACAAATCTTGCCCCTCTGTGGTGCAGTAGGGGAAGTATGATCATGCAAATGAAGAAAACTGTTATTCCTCTTTACTTAGTGTTGGTGAGGTTGCACCTGGACCAAAGCATCCAGTTTGGGATCACTCTGATCAAAAAGAATGTGAAGAAACTGGAGAAGGTTAACAGGATGGTCTGCAGCCTAGAGGACCTAAATAAAAACAGAGATTGAGAGAGCTGGTATTCTTCAATCTTGCATAAGGTAACATAAGGCATGATATAATGCTCCATAACTACATGAAGGGCAGTTATCATGACAGACACTTGATTTTAATTACATTAAAATACAAATTACGGATATACTTAATATGCTAAGTTACACAGTAACATTATATTAATGTATGATAACTGTACACAGTAATTCATTATTTAAGTATTTAGATCTGTTTGCATTACAGTTGAAGACAGTTACATTACTTATAAAAATCTTGAGAAGAACTGTTAAGAACAATTATATTTTTCAGGAAGCAAATCCATGTTTTGCTCCTACTTATTGATATTTATCAAACCGTGAAGCAGAATTTTGTAATGAAACAATTGTGAATGATAGCGGTTTCGGGTGTTTATGGCTTTACTAAATATTTAGTTGAAATTCCTTCATTTAATATTTCATTTTTAATATAGTTTAGATTTAACTAGGTATTGAGGCTTTCCCCTTAACCAGTTTCTCCTTCATCAAGCAATCATCTTGGAAAGGTAATTATTCTTTATACTCAGCTTAAATACTATATTTTATAAATGTCGATAGAATTTTATATTAAAATCTTTATTTCCATCATGGACAGTACATTGTTGCATGAAGTATATTTTTCCCAGAAATTTCTTTGAATACAAGTAACATTAAAAAGACCCAAATTCTACATTTGGAACAAACTGGGACATCAGAGAAAATGTATCTATTAAATTGCCTTCTTTTTAGTGTAATGTCACCTGTCATTAGGTGGTTATATTTGGTTATATTTAGGATCTTACTTTAGGTTACATTTTAATGTGGAAAGATATTTACCTTGGGAATCATGAAGGTTTGTTATCTCCCTTTTTCTTTCTCTCTCTGTAACTACGTAGAGAACTTAAGTTAACTCAACTTTGGTATCATACTGATTTAAGTATTTTATTGACTATAGAAAAGATAAACACCAGATGGGATTTGCTAAAAATGTTCAGTAAATGAAAACTCATTTTGCACAAGTTAGCAATATTTATCAATCTGTTCTAATGTATATTGTAATGTAAATGTTCTAATGTAAACTATAATATAAATTAAAACATTAAATATAAATTACCTCTCCCTACAGTTAGACAATCTTCTGAAATTCTGAATTAACTCAAGGTAGAGAAACTACCTTTGACTCTTTTATACACTATACATGCATTCTGAATAACGAAACATAGATTTATCAAGGAAGGAAGGAAGGAAGGAAGGAAGGAAGGAAGGAAGGAAGGAAGGAAAGGATTGAGTTAAAGAGAGGGAAGGAGGCCATCAGGAAGGCATGTGGGAGGGCACACAGGATGATGTGTTTGTACACTCTGTGGTAACAGAGTTATAGTGAAAAATTATTAACTAAAAAATAAATTTGTAACAGGTATTTCTAATGTGTTAATGTGTTGGGGTCTCTTTGTACTTTCTTGGCTTTTACTTCTCAATATCCTACTTTGTCATTAATTGCAGTAAATTATATTAATTTATCCAAGTGGAATCTGTTTTGCTTGTGATGGCAATTAATGAGTGATGCCTTATCTTGACCCATGGGCTTTTTAATTGGATTTTCTCCCCCTTTCACATTGATAAGTGGAAATGATAAAGTGTCTTGGTGGGCACATGACATTCAGTCAAAGTCAACCCATCATACCCTTCTATTTCATTTTCTTTGCCAGGTACTATTCTGCAAAGCTTATCATCACTGTCTAGATGACTAATCTCTTTACATCTTATTTAAATAAATTGATAACCCAGAGATAAATACAGCAGTGCAGCAAGGTGTGTAACTTTGATTCTATGATAGGGAATTAATTTCCCTTTAATCAGAAGTACAATTGAAAAAGTTGCTTTTATAGAGGCAAATGTAGAAAATTGCAGAATTTTTTGACTGCAGAAATCACAAAAAAGAAGTGTTGCATTGAAAATAAATGACAGCATGGCTCAAATGGCATAAAACTTAGCAAGTTATTTATGGTGCATAGCATGGCGTACTTAAAACAGGAATTAATCTAAGTAATTAAATTTTAGGCATTTTTTTAATCACTTCATATAATCTAGAGAGACAGAAGGAAAAGTCTCATGCAAAGGGTGATGGAAAGCAGAATAATTTCCAACAACATTAATTTATACAGTTCATAGCTTTAATATCTGACATGACTAAAATAATGTAGTTCCTATTTTAAATTCATCAGTCTGCCTATATCCAGTTAAAAGCAACATTTTTCCTCATCTCAATAGCTGTAATGCCCAATTCATTGTGTTGGTTTACACTTTCAGGATTCACACTCTTCAACAGCACAAATTAATTCTATAAATATCTGATACCACCAAAATCCTTTCAAAATTATATTTGCTTTACATATATGTACATGTGTGTGTGTGCAACTGATCGAAAAATCCCTATCATGCAAGGAGGCACAGAGGAGGTGAGTGAGCACAAGCACTTGCAAAGCTCAGGGTAGAACATGAGGAGTGAGCACAGCTGTTTTAAAGAAAGAGCAAAGGGACCAGAGAGTGGCCAGAAGACTTTAAATAAATGCATCAGCTGTCTCTTTATCAGCTGGATGGAGCAGCTGTTTGTGTAAACACCCTTTGCAAAGTGAATCAAGAGAAGCTGTGAATGTCTTCCTGATTGAGACAGACCAATATGGGAGAGAGGTACACATGTCTCAGCCAAACCTAAAGTATAAAAAAATGAGTGACCAACAAAATATATTTTGAAAAGAGCAACAGGCTTGAATCTCTGTGTACCTTCGCAGTGACTGGGTCTGCCCAGTGAGGTGACAGAGAGCAAGTAGAGATTGGTCATGGGAATCATGTTTAGGTTGTGATCTAACTGCATAGAGCAATTGCCATGAAGTGTTCATGTTGTGATTTTACTACATTGCTGTATTACTCTACTAAATCAAGTGAAGCATCAAATATTTTCAAATAAGTAAATTTGGTGTTATTCCCTTTTTGAAATATCCAAATGAACATGGTCAGATAATATTGGACTCTGACAACATACTTGTGATCCCCTTAGGAAAACCAAAATTCATGTGACATTTATTTCATTAAACCAAATATTTAGAGAAATACTTTTTTTGCAAGGGCTCTTTCTTAAACATTAGAATTATTTGTTGCTGTTATCTATCTTACTTTAATATTCCCTTCTCATTAAGACCCTTAAGCATTTTTTCATATAAAAGACATTAAAGCCCTATTCCTGATACAAAACCATGTAATTTTCACCCTAAAGTTCTTATATTAATTTCAGTGTGCATATATGATTTGTTGGAAAAAAAGATTTTTATTTGTATTTGTATTTGAGTAATGACACAGTTATGGTTTTTCCATTCTTATTATGTTCTTAACATTGCATGATGCTTTTTGTAAGCTAAGGAGAAAGCCACCTCATCTTTACCTTTTATAGCATCTGCTTCCCTTTAAACTGTAATGTTTAAAGGGTCCTGGAGTGGTCATGGTCCTGGAGTAAGATTATATCTTTAAAAGAAACCAAGAATAAATAGATCTTACCTTTTCATCTCCCCAAATACTTACTTATATGCTAAATATTTAACTCTGAGGATAAACATCTATTTTGTTTTGGATTAGTGGAAAACCTGGTACTTAATATTTTAAAGCTTTGTTTTAACAAATTTCTTAAAACCATGTAATTTATGACAAATAAAAATTTTCTGTTAAAGACTTGCTCTGGAACTAAGCACTCATGAGTATAGTTTTATGCCTTAGATGTGTTGAGATTTATATTTAAGGACATCTTACATGTGTTTATAAAAACCTACATTTTTTCATTTTTCTAATGCAGAAGATGATGTATATTTTATTATTTTATGTTAGTTGAAATGGGCTATTTTTGAGAGGATTAATTTCCTGTTACTTCTACATACTCACAGAAATTTTTGATTATTTGAGGGTTTCATTCTGCTCTCCATCCCTGTCTTCTAGCTCAGGGGGCTGGATACCCCAGGAACAATTGGTCTTATTATTAAAAACTGAGGCAAATAAGGTATTTATTACCTTATCCATTGTCACTATGTTTCCTCCCACATACAGTGAAGTGGAGATTCTCCTTAGTGTTCCTTTTGTTGCTCATGTGTTTATAAAAATGTTTTTAGTGCTTTTTATCAGAGTAAAGCATTGCTATAACCCTTAGAACAGATTACTAGAAAGAGAATTTCGAAGCTGTCATCTATGTTATTAACTCACAGTTGTGGATGCTCTACAGTCTGAAATGAAAGGTATTAATCTAATGATTTCTGTGTACAAATCATGATATATGATTACTGAAGTCTATCAATGTTAGAATAAAACAATTAACTGTAACAACCTGTCAGGGAATGTCATGGAAATAAAGTGGTAATATAAATAGAAAATTGGTAACAAGGACAAAGATCAAGCACCTCATTCTATTGCTTCAGCATGAGTGTCTTTCTGGAGTAATCCTGAAGAGCATAAAAGCATGCACTTGTGAAGAATCGATAAACAGAAATAGATCAAATAAGCTAAGAAACAAACAGATTGCAAACCTAGGGAGAAACAAAGCGACAGAAAAGTTTTATCTAGAAGACGCTGACAGGGGTGTACCCATTTTTTCTGTTAGAAAAAAAAACAGGAGAGTTAAAAGTTCAGGGACTAGCCCAATGGTGAGATCAATATCAATTACAGAGGAGATGGCTTGGCTAAGAGACTCACATCCCATGCTAAGACACTAAAGCAGCAAAGAAAGGATCCGTTAAATATAAATCAATAACTGAATTTTAATTTCTTGCTTTTTAATGGCTTGTTATAACTGAAAATACCCATGAGCCCAGGACCCATTTTCAGGCCTGCAGCACTGTCCATTCCAGCAGTTCTGTAGCAGCATGGATGTCCAGCTCTACCCCAGCACCACCCTGCCCAACCATGGACTGGATCTGACTGGATTGGGGTCACATCCTCTTGCTGACATCCCAGCATGGCCCCATCCCATCCCCATGGCCCCACAGTTCTGTCCGACCCTGTTTTCGGTCATTGAGTCTGAACCTGAGCCTCTATCCTGCAGTACCCTTGGCTTGGCCACATCCCCACTTCAGTGAAGTACAAGAGAGATTAGCTTATGTTCTTATAGTGTAAACACTAGAAACTAAACAAACAAACAAACAAAAAGTAACAACAAAACAAAACTAAACAAAACCACCACAAGAAACACAAAAATATCCCAAAAATGACAAAGACATAGAAATTATTAAAATCATAGAAATTATTAAAATATGAGAAATCATTTACACCACCACTCCTCCTCCCCATATATCTACCACTTAATAATATTGCACTGAAGTAACAGCCTATAGTATTTTGATTCAGAAAGTGGAAGACAGCAAAGCTAGCAGAACTTCAAATGATCAAATAATCAATTTCAAATGAGTATTTTTGGAAGCTTTTTACTGTACTGATGTGTAGATTAAACTTCAGACTTTGCAATGCATCTTAAAGGAAAACATTTTTTTTTTTATAAGTAATGTTTAACAATACTAATCAAAACTTATGGTTATTTTCCTCTTTATTAGATTATTTAAACGTACGAGAGGGGATAGTAATATATTCTATTATATCAGTAAAAGGTTGTGTGATTCAAATTAAGTATTCAATATTTGCAGTGTAAATTTTTATTGAAAGAATGTTATGGCTGCAAAATAAAAATGTAGGAGAGCCCAGATTCAATCTTGCCAATATTATTTCAGTTCTTTTGTACCAGTGCTGTTAGGATACAGCCTTTATTCATACTATTTTTACTATAGCATCATTATCTTATACCGGTTATTCAATAAGTTAAAAGTGTGTAATCAAGTTTCTAGAAAACACCAACTGTTTTAAATCAGTTATTGTCAGTAGAATAGTTGTAGATCTCAGAAGATGAATAAAAGGAGGAGGAGGAAACTATTTGTTCTTGAGTCTGTGGAAGCTGATTGTTGTAATAGGGGACTGAAATCTGCTATCTCCTCTGCCACTAATCTCTTAGAGAGAAATATGTAACAATTCAGTCTTTTGTGTGTACGTTGATTTTTGTGTTTGTTTGTGTTTTTTCCTCTTTTACTTTTTTCTTATGCCAAGGAATAATATATAAGAAATAACTACTACTACTATATAAAGCTAAATGGTTTCCAAAATCTTATTCATTATGTAAAAATGTGCTTGTTCAATTCACAAAAGGTGTTGATATAGGAATTATCATAGTGCTAATTTGACAAAGAGCCAAGCAGCTCCAGAGATTTATTTTGGTGGACCTAATGGCCATTAATGGTACTGATAACCTTCAAGAAGCTCCTCATTACTAACATCAACATTTTGCACTTTGACCCTGAGCTAGTATTTCTTTTTGTTTTTCTTCAAAGCATAAAAAAAAAGCAAATTACAATTTGACTTCCCTGTTCTGCAAAATGGGTTATCTGTTAAGGAAGTAGGAATCACCTTATGCAGTGTAAATGACCTAATGTCATTGTAAGATCAGTATTGCATATTGGTAATAGATTGATACAAGAAATAGTAATATATATTTTATTTTTAAACTGTCAATCTATAAGGAATGTAACATTTTGATTTTTTTTTCTTCAGAAAGGGTAAATGGATTCTGTTTACACTTAGACTTCCACTTGAGACAGTGGTTTGACTCTGTCCTGTTCTGTCCACAGATATTTACTTGTACTTGCAAGTTGTACTTGCAGGCTTTAAGGTTTAAACAACTCTTTAAAAGTGCATTTTTAAAAACTCAAATCAAACAAATAACCCTCTCTGTCTTTTTCTTTTCTGCCTTTGTTTTGAATATTTTGCTGCCATTTACCTACAAATCTCTTTTAATTATGACTAACAACTTGATTAAGCTATGTGTTTTATTCTCATCTTTCTCAGTCATGACTTCAAAGATGAGAAAGGTCTCCCTCAGGTCAAAACAGACACACAGAAAAAACCAAGAAAATTTAAGACATGGTATTTCTAATATAAAGAAAAATAGATCTAACTTCCTTAAATTCCTAGAGCCAAGAACAAAATATGTTTCACAGAAATGTATCATTCATATTTTTTGGAATACAATATTTTTACTGTTGCAAGAATAATGAATTAGTGATTTTGTGCTTCCAGATGGAGGAATTCCAAGACTGATCACTAAAAGCCACACCCAAGAGGAAAGGTGGAAAAGAAGGTTGCCTACATTTACTTGAGATGTGAAAAAATCATGTTTTCTCGCAGTCTTTGCAAAAAAAACCTTACCAGTGATGGAGTAGAGAATATTCTTTTCCTTTTGGGGAGTGAAGCATAATACAGAAAGCATGAAGACAGCTGCTCTTACATATTAAAGAATAAGTGCTTTACTTGCTATGGTAAGTTATTTAATTATTTTCAAAACAAAATTAAACTAATTAAGAACAACATTAAACCCACAACTCCACAGAGTTCTTTTTATTTGGAAAAACACTAGCAATTCCTGACTTAACAATGTTTGACTTATTCCTACCTAATAGAAAATTAGTTAGTTCCATTGGACAAATTACATTAATAATTATCATTTTTTAACATGTGATAGTATCCTGTTTCATCTTCTGTGAAAGCAAGCTGTGCACTGGCAGAAAATACAACAGGAAGATAATGTGGTTATATTAAGCAAATTATTCCATTTCTGAGTATTTTCATAGTCTGATAATGTTTTATTTGGTGCGTGGCCCCAGGCAGCTATAACACTCTTGGTACAGCAATATTTTTAATTAACAGCAATAATATCTTTAAAGAAGAAAAGGTAGAGCCACAGCTTTCTTTCATATGAAAAATTCTCTATATTTATATCTGAATTACACATGACATAGGACAGATGTAGTACACCTAAATATAACTGTGTTTCCCTAGATTTCTTCCAAACTTCTTCAAAAAAGAGAACCCTTTTAGTTTGCCAGGTCTTTAAATATTTACATTACATCATATGTCTTACAATGATTCTTTTCAAGAAAGCTTCATTTGACAGTACTCAGCAGCTCATACAGTTTTAAGAATATTTCTCCTTTTCTACCATAGAACATTATTACAACCATTTTGTGGAGTAATACTTATAGATTTGAGATACTGATAAGAGGGACAACTTCCTAGATAAGTTCAGGAACTGAGAGTAAAAGGGTGAGATGAGCTCTTCTCAGTGGTTTCATCAATCACATGCAAAAAGCAGAAACAGGAAAACAGAGTGATTTGCCTATAAAAAATCACAATAAGTTAAGATCACTGAGTACTGAGGAAAAGTAGTTTAGCATAGACATGAAGACCTGAAAGGGTTTCATAACAATAAAAAACCCCACTCTTGGGATCGAAAGAGGGAACTTATGTGACTGATTGAGTAACAACAAAGAAAAATTCACGTAAGGCACACCAAATTATATAAAGATGGGGAAATTTATCTTTTGCACATGAAGTTATGGGATCTAAACTGATCATTTTCAGTCTGTGTTAATTATGACAGATAGTTCTAAGGAAATATCAGCTCAGTGTTCAGTAGATGTTTAAAACAGAAAACTTATTAGATATTATTATGAAAGGAAGTATGAAGGCCGCCTTGTGAAGTACGATTAGGTAAGCTGCAAGTGAAATTTAGAAAAGACAGATGAAACTGAAGTTGACAAATACTGTTATTTGAGAGGATGAATAAGAATTAGTGAATACTATTCAGACAAGAATTAGGACACCACAGGGTCTGCCTCTTTTCCTGTCAAAATCAGGTGTAGACTTGGCTTCTGTGGTATGAGAAAGTGAAGAGGTAAAGTTCAGAGAGTTCAGGTAGTAGGTTTGGTGGAATATCACCAGTGATTACGCAGGTTTCAGCAGACCAGTNTAGGCTTAACTATTTTTTGATGACTGGTTTCAGCAGACCAGTGAAGCTGACACAGTACTGTAGTGCTGGTCCTGTCCCTTTCATGTGTAATCACCAGGAGAAAATGGGAGTAGACCTTCTAAGGCTTTGAAATTTTTTCTTTAATACAATGCTGTCTTGCAACTGAACAACAGGAAAATAAAAATAAAGCAACAAAACAACCAAAACAACCAAACAATACAAAAGCAAAATGTCAACTGTCCTATCTAAACTCATTTTGCCTTTTATATCTAGTGACTATGTCTAAATAAAATGCAGAGGAATTGAAAAACATACGTAAAACACATAGAATTATTTT
>WAAG01046193.1:1779-12602 GCA_013390105.1 Tichodroma muraria
ACTGGAGCACATCCAGGTTAGAGAAACCATAGGAAACTGGCACTAATAAACTATTCCATGCAGTGTCCCGGAGCTATAAGCGCTGGGATGTCATAAAGACAGGAGGATTTACTCTTCCTCAACTAGTTTAATCTTCTGTATCACTGTGGTGGAGGCTTTGTGGTACCTGTGTTGTCAACATGTATTAGCTTTCTTCTACAAAACCCCTTCTACTCATATAGCAGGCTGTTCTGAAGTACACTTGAATGACCAAACAAAAAAGCAATGCACCTCCACAGCTTTACACTCACTGCTCACCTCATGTCGCTTGAAGAAGTCTGAGGATTCAAGAATGACATTAATTTCCTGCAGACGTTTGAGGTATTTTTTCTGAAGGAAGGAAAAAAAACAACAAACCAAAACAACCCATAAATATATAATTAAAACTGAATAAAGATAATCTGTTTACAAGAGTCAATATAATTAAGAGACCATATTCATTTAAGGCTAGAGGTCCTTCAAAACAACAGGTTCATCATTTGAAAGTCAATCTGAAAATACATTTCAAGCTTTCATGGTGAATTAACAGACTGGAGTTCATCTGCTGCATGTGTTACTCAAAGCATATTTATCTGTCTTGATTTGGGTGTCATGAGGCTTTCTGCAAGTGTTTTTCTTTTTCTATTTAATAAAGAGAAAAAGTGTTCGAGGAATTAAAAATCTTCCAGTTCCCCAAAGTGAAAAGAAAGAAATTGTGTTAGAGAAACAAGGAGCTCTAACTGTGGTGGGGGCAGAGGGGGGATAAAAAGAATCAAGGCCTTATGTATACGGCTCTACTGCAGATTTTTACTGCTGCCCTGAGCTACCAAGCATGCCTCTCCTGAAGCGCTAATCTGCCTTCATAATGGCTTCCACTCTGCAGCAAAATATTACAGCATCCTTTGAAGTTCCAAAGGCAAGAGATGTGTTATGCCATCTACCACATGCCTGCTGTGCTACCCATGAATTAGCACACAGGAATTCCTCTCTGAGATGAGTTTCACACATGGGAGCACAGCTAGTCACCAATCTCACTTCCTGCCTCCACGCTCTGGTTTTATCCTCTCCAGACTGAATTCACAAATCACAAGTTTTCCTGCCAACACAATCCTTGCTCAGATATCACCCATCTAATGCATCTAACACACATGGTTTGAAGCTGATGGAAAGTCATAAGTTAGTAAGTTTGTATGACGTTTTGATAGCATGAGGCATTTGGGGTCAACTAATGGCAAGAGCTGACAAAACTGGTCCCAGTCAACTTCTTGCAACCCACCCCATGTCCACCCCATCTCCTGAGAGCAACTAGAAGTCAAAACCACTTACCCCTTGGTATTCTAATTCCTATCCTGTACTGAAGCAAGAGCATTGGTCCAAGATCAGTGCACCTGAAGAGCTCAGACTTACCAGAATAGTTGTGTTGCCCTCAATGAATTCCACAAAAACCTGTAGAACTTGCTCCTGTGTCTTCGTAGTTTTGAAGTTTGTGTTACATGTTCCATCTGCCTTCTGCACAAAACCGCACACAGAGAGAGATTATTCATACTGCACACATATCATTCCCCTCATCACTCAATCCTCTTGAGCCAGCAACAGCTCAGCCCTTGCTAACCAGATGAAAGTAGCAGAGCGGGAAGAGAACAGATAAACTGAGCGAGAAGAGATACAAAAGCTGATTGGATAGCTTTAAATGGCATTTCCTGTTGAGTACAAGTGAAAAAAAAAAACCAATTCATGATAATATACATACAATACCAGCTTGCAGGAGGATGTTCTCATATCAGTGCTAGCAGTGCAAAGTTCAGTGGGGCAAACCACAGAGACATCTTTGGTTGTATTCTTGTCTGGCCAGTGAAACCCTGGATGAGGGTGTGAGGGAACATTTCCAAAGCCAATTTTACTAGTCCTTTTAGTCTGGGGGTCTCTTTTGGGTTTTGGTGAGGATTTTTTTGTTGTTATTTGGGTTTTCTGTTGTTGTTGTTTCTGTTTTTCAATGGGAAATCAAAGAATCACTGTTAGAATTCAGTTCCAAATATACCTTTGAACATGTAACGTGCCCCAGAAGTCACAGAAGAGAAATCTGTTGCAGACAGAAACAACCTGGGATTCACAATGCTAGCAGTGACAAAGCAGGTGAGTGAATTTTGGCAAAAGTCAGTGCAGGAATGTTTGTTCCAAGTGTGTCCTGGAGAAATTCAGAGTATGTTTGTGCTCGCGGTAAGATTCAGCACAGAAGCGTCTTGCTACTGTACATTCCTCATAACAGCACAGGGAGACAGAGAGAAAGGGAATGTGCTCCAAAGTATTTCCTGTGCTCAGTCAAGGATTAAGTATTCATGTTGTGCAGAGTTACACAGTGTCTCCACAGAGGGAAACACTACACAGTCGGTGTAGTCATACTGCTCCTACCTCTGACAGCCAACAAATCCACAAAGAACAAGCCAGGAGGTTTTTCTGAAGCTCCCCTGTTCTCCCTTAGCTCCCTTAGCTCTCTGGGATTCAAATCTGTACGTCTTCACTCACCAACTATCTTTCTAAGAACATACATGAAAGACCTCAAGATTATCTGGGTTTCTGATTCCATGTACAGGGGAGCACACAAAGACCTAAGCTGTATAGGAATGAAACAGGTATCTTGATAACATCATTAGTTGGCTGAAGGGCAAGACAAGATCTCGTGTTTTGGCTGGACTGGAGTCAGATTATCTACTCATCTACCACCCAGACAGTTCCTGCATGAAGATGCCTGTGTCTAACAGCCAGGAGTGGGTAGCACAACACACAGGGGCCCAGCACTGCATGAGCTGGAAGCCCCAGTTCCTGTATCACAGCAGAAGAATCTGTGAAAAAGGGAGAAGATACAAAGTGAAGGAGAGAAGAAAGAGGTATTTAAAGAGCCTCTGTTCATCAGCATCACCCTCTTTTATACCTTATTTCTATGTGCTTGAATTGTGAAATGGGAACAAGACTAATCCAGGTTCTGAAGTGGTGCAGTTGACACACCTGAAGGATGGGATGCCATCCAGAGGGACGTAGGCAGGCTCGAAGGTAGGCCCATGTGAATCCCATGCAGTTTAAGTGCAAAGTGCTGCACCTGGGTCAGGGCAGCCCCCAGTATCAACCCAAACTGGGGGAATGAACAGATCAAGAGCAGCCCTGCCAAAAAAGGACCTGGGATTGCTGGAGAATAGGAGGCTGGACATGACCCAGCAATGTGTGCTCACAGCCCAGAAAGCCAGCTTTGTCCTGGGTTCTATCCAAAGCAGCGTGGCCAGCAGGGCAAGGGGGGGAAGGGGATTCTATCTCTCTATTCCTCTCTCATGGGACCTCACCCGCAGTGCTGCATCCAACTCTGAGGTCCCCAACACAGGATGGACATGAACCTGCTGGAGTGTGTCCAGAGGAGGCCACCAAGTTGATTAAAGGGATGGAAAACCTCTCCTATGAAGAAACACTTAGCGAACTGTTTTTTTCAGCCTGGAAAAGAAAAGGCTTTGGGGTGACCTAATTGTGGTTTTCCAGTACCTGAAGGGAACCCACAAGAAAGATGGAGAGGGGTTTTTCACAAGAGCAGGCAGCGACGGGACAAGGGATCCTTTAACAGTGAGAATAGGTTTAGAATAAGTATTAGAAAAAGATTCTTCACTGCAAGTGGGGTGAGGCACTGGAACAAGTTGCCCAGAGAAGCTGTGGGTGCCCCATCCCTGGAATTGTTCAAGACCAGGTTAGATGGAGCTCTGAGTAACCTGATCTAGTGGAAGGTGTCCCTGCCCACAGCGTGGGGGTTCAAACTAGATGATCTTTAAGGTCCATACCAACTCAGGCCATTCTATGATTCTATAAAAGATAAGTAAGTAACAGGTAGGAAAGAAAATTGCCAAGGTTCTACTGCGGCTATAAAGTAGTATCCTAGAAATGGTACAGGGGCACAAACTTATCCATCAAGAACAGCAGATGGACTTGGCTGATGGAGAAATTTCATTTTGGATTGTTCTGGCTTTATTCCAGCTCCATCTGATACTGGATCTCATCATGTATTTAAAAGAAAAAGTGGTTTCCTTGATCCCAAGAGTATCTAAGCAAATGCTTTTAACAGGCCTTGCCAACAAACATAACTGTAACAAAACCACTTTACTGTGATTCACTTGGAATAAATATGTATAGTTCCTGGACAAAAAAAGTAATTGCATGCAAAGAGGGAGTTAATACTTCTGTTCTGAATTCCTCACGTCTCATTTTCATTCTATCTGCACTGCGTACCTCCTTGAGTCCTTCCTGTAAGGTCTCTGCAGTTGATTCAAGTATGGCTGATGTGCATTTGAAGCTGAAATTCATTGACACTCTCTGTTACAATCACAATGAGTGCTTTAAAACTGCAATAGAGTGAACTCTGTGGTTTCAGTTAGTGCATTTTCACATAGTCCTTTGGAAAAGCTGGCTACTCATGTGCACAAGCTTTTTGATTAATCAACACATCAAACAAAGTTCAGTCTCAAAGAACAGGCAGAGGAGAAACACTTACCTTAATTCCTTCAATCCTGAAGCCGAGATTGGCACTAGAGCTGATGGTTTCTCTCCACTGCATGTACCGGGGTTTGGTGACAGCATGCTGGGCGTTCTCCTCAGCCGTAGGAGCAAGAGGATCCACTTCAATCATTTTCTTGTACATGTCCTTACGCAGCTTTGGTTTCTCTCGTGCCTTAGTCAACTCTTCCTCCAGGTATGTTCTGCAAACATCATATCCCAAGACATCCTTAAGGACTTCCTTAACATTTCTTTTTACAGCTTACAAACTGGCCTCAAGAAACATCAACCAGGAAAGTAAGCCTTATCATTGCCCCAGTTTTGCATATAGGGAAACCAAAGTACACAGAGTAATGACTGTGCATATTTAGTGAAACAGCCCCAGGAATCAGGAATTCCAATTCACCTCTTGTTCTAACTATACCCTTACTTACTGTTACAAGTCATGATTATTTCCCAGTTACAGAATAGGAGGAAGCTGAATTCCCACTGAGCCATAAAATAGAACTGCATTTTCAGAGGAGAGGTAGGACAGATCACTTACAATGAAATCAAAAAACAAATAGGGCTATTGAAGACTTATTGCATTCTCTCTCCTCAAAAAACATCAGTCATGAGTAATTTTTATAGGCCTCAGAAAGGTTAAGTTTTACTTAATGCATCTCAATGAAAGACAGAATCACTCTTCAGACAGAAAAAATAAGGAGTAAAGCAAATTATCAGATTATCTAGTTCCAAACCAGAAGAGGTAACTGAGAACAGGAAGGTGAAGGAACACAAAACTTCCACATTTTGCTCTTATCACTCAATCTGTTAATTCGGTAGCCATTAGAAAGGCGCTATCCATGTTCTCTACATTCCACTGGATTCCTAAAGCTTGCACTTTGTCAAGTGCCTGAAGTTTACTTTCTTCATCACAGCGTAACAGACCAGGATGGCACTTAGGAGATGATGTCACTCACTGCCAGAATGTCACTACTTTCAACAAAATGTGTACTGTTGCAAATCCTTCTCCTCTTTCTTCTAAACGTATCAGTGCTACATCTTTCTAATTCATTTCAAATTTAGCATCTATTTGAAAAAGCGTATCTGCACTTCTGTAAGTAGAGTAACTAATTTATGACAAAAACTCTTGAGCATCTGAGCTGACACCCAGAAGATTACTTTGACAGCTCATACTTCTCTGTACTGCTCCTTACTCCAGGATCTCAACAAATCCCTATCTCTTTGTTATGCTTAGACAGTATTTTTGATGTTTTCGTCTTAATCGCAGACAACGAATGGAAAAGAATGTGAGAACCTGGAGAAAAAAAGAGATGGCAACACCTCAAGATGTCAGAGTAGGGAAAAACACATGTCAGACCTGAGCAAATGGTCAACACTTTAAAGAAAAGATCAATACCAGCAAAGACTCATTCAAGCACTGGAAATGGGCTTTCACGCTGCTATTCAGTTATTTGCATTGAGGGATGGAAATTTTACTTTGTGAGGCTTTCTGAATCACACAAAGATTCAATGAATTGGCAGTGAATAAATCATGTAATTTTTTCCCACGTATTATCAGGCCACTGCAGAGAAACTTTTTCTTAAATTACCCCTGAAAAGTTCTTGATGTGGGTAGTTTTTGAGGCTACAGATGAGTTAGTTTCCAGAATCCATATACAAACTGGCAATAATGGGACATATTGTCCTCAGGTTGTCCAAGGTGACTGTGAGCATGACCACATCTCCTCCTTCCTTCAAATACAGAAAAAGCACATTCTCTTTCATTCACCCCACCTGATCCCCATCTTGCAGTCCATTACACTTGGCCCTTCAAAATCAGTAAGCAAGTCATCCAGCTGGATGTAGCTCTCGCCATCTCTCTCCACCACACCATGGAAGCAAGGGACGCAGGAGCGTAGTGGGTCTTTCATCAATCGCTCAAAACACTCCTTTTCGTTCTCTGAGAAGCGTTTGAGAATCTTCCCACTATCAGCTGCCTTGAAACTCCCTAAAAAAAGAAAATCAAAACACTTGCTGACAAGACTGACAAGTGAAAAAGAAAAACCCCCTCCCCTACCATTCCAGTTTCATCTATCTCAGTCTCATGGCAGTAGTTAAAGATTTCCCCTGAAAAGATGCTTTTCATAAAAAAAAAAACCCACACAGGACATACAGTTGTTAGCAGCGAAAGTCCCCTTGGATACATTCCCATGTCAGAATTTATAGCTTTATGCAGTGCAGTTGCTTCAGGACATCAGGCTGTTTGGAGTTTTTTCCATCCTAGTCTTTGCTAGGTTATTAAACAGTAAAATGCTTACTAAAATGCACAGGAAGAAGCCATGAGCCAGAATTCATTAATCCTCTGACAGGTTATTTTAAAGCTGCATAACACTGCCAGCGCTGGCTTTGTCCTTAATCCTCACACAGGGTATATACACCTGCTGAGCATGTCTGGACAGAGACAGCGCAGTCAATCAGTGATAGTTAAACAGCCAGAACCAGCCAGAAGCCAAGCGCTGCCCTTTCCACACACGCACAGACACACACGCTGTGACTGCGCCTGCGTCTGCCTGCAGGTACTGCCTCTCCTCTGGAAACCTGCTAATCTGCTAATGCCCTGCAGGTACAGTCTGGAGGGCGAGGGTGCTTTTTACGGCCCTGTGCCTGAATGATATCCAGGACAAATGACATCTGCAGAGGCCACAATTAGCAGTAATCGGCCTCCACCTGTCCGGAGTTACCAAATGCTCTCCTGTCCTGCAACTTGCCGACAGCATCTGAGGAAAATACATGTTTCATTCAGAGGCACCCTTTAAACTACACAAAATAAACTGGGCACCAAAGTAGGAGCCTCATTAATCCTAGGGAGAACACTCAACCTTTACCACAGCGGGATCCTTCAGCCATTGCAAACTGGTTCTTCTCCGACAAATCCTAGAACAGGCACTGCCTCGGCAAAAGGGCAAGGCTGGTAACAGCCCAGGTTCTAGTTCAGGAAAAAACTCATATCAGAGAAGAACAGCTGCAGAAAGGATGGAGTAAACCCAACCACAGAACACTGCTGAAAGGAAACTGGAACAGTATCTCCCCTAATCAGCTTCTAGTGAACTCTTAACCCTCCTCTTCCACCCTACTCTATGAGTCTCCAGAAGGGTTATGATTACACGACCAGTGCATCACTCCACACAGATGAAGCCAACTCCACACATCTGTAACAAAAACTGCATTAAGACTCGGTCATCTCGGCACTTCGTGTGATACAAATCAGACAAGAACACTGCAAATGCAGCTACTCAATTTCTAGGGCTCAGTAAATTTCTCAGCACAGCTTTGAAGTGCACCATATTAAGGCATTAGCATAGACAGAGGTGGTTCACATACTGCATTACAGCATGATGCAGCGTAGGTGCCTGCCCACATGTGTACTAATAAACCCCCACTAGCACTGCACAGGAATTATATGAAGCACGAGAGACACAAACCTGATGACTTCTCTTTGTTGTTTTTGCCTTACAAGTGAAACTAAACTTACATCAGGAGCACATCTACCAACTTCTACTGACACAAAACTAGAACCGACCGAGCTGCTCCTTGCACTCATACAGTGAACAATGACAGACTCATAATGCAAACACCTGGTCAGCAAGGCAATTTTCCCATTTGTTTTCCACCCAAGGACCTACATTCAGATGAGGGGTTTGAAGTGATATTAGAAACACTGTCCTTTCCAGGGCTGAAGCACATACAGGCATGGACAGTAATCTTCCCCCTGGAGAACTAACTACAGGCTACTCAGTCAGGAAAAATGATCCCATACTGCAACCAACAGCATCAGATAGATTAGGGCTTTAGCTCCCCAGCCTCTTGTTTCCTTCTAACAAGTATTTTACATGTATCACCTTACAAGCTTGTCCCTTCTCCAGAGTCTGACCATTGCTTCCCTGCTCATCTCATTATTCTGGTATATCACTCCCACTTCCCTATCCACACCACAACTGAAATATGTTTTAGGTCACAGATTTGTGTGACATTGCCTGCTTCCTTTTTACCTGAAGGAAGGAAGGAAACAGAGAAAGACTGTTCTCCTTGCTGCAGTCATCCTCACTCCAGAGACAAACACATTGATGATTTCCCTCTCACCTGTATGCCCAGCCAGCTGCACCCATGAGTAGCGTTTCTTGAAGGGGCTGATGACTGGTAAGTTAACCATGGTTTTAATTGTATGCCATGCCTTTTTCTGGAAAAGAAAAGAAATCTTAAGTTGGGCAAAAGCTGAAATCCTGACATGCCACAAATGTATTACATAGCTTCATGCACATTGAATTGTTACTCTAATTGAATTGTTACACTAATGTGTAAGTGCTCAAAGGTAGAACCACAAAACAAACACTATCATCATTGTTGGAAAAATATGCACACAAACCCAAGAATGGACAAATAAAGATAACGCCCTGCCACGCACAAGAAGGCTCTGCCTATAAGGAGGAAAAAAAACCTCAGACTGCACGTCACAGGCCTGTTCTTAGCCACACCTCGCCCTCTGTGCATGAGTCACACAGTATGTGGACAGCAGATGCTGAACGAACACACACATGCACACATACACACATTTAAGTTTCCATGAGACATGCACATAAGCTGCTTGTCACTGTCAGCAACACTTCCTTTCCCAGAGAACTTCAGTGTCACCTCATGATTAACAGCTTTCCCCAAGTCAGCAGGTAAATTTGACTGTGACACATGCATAGAAAGTGCATCTCTAGCTGGACACGGAGCTCACCCAGGTCCCTCAGCACCCATCGACAGCATGCTATAGAATCTACTCTGGGTCATGAATTTCCCTACTCCCTCCCCTCTTTCCCAGTCCTGTTACTTTTTAACAAAGCTGGGCATTGCTCTGGCAACCTTTGGCTGCAGCTGTCTGGGTACAGCTGCAGGCAGACAGGGAAACAGAACAGCTGCTCACAAAGAGCAGCTGAGTGCTCTGTCACAAAGACAGGGAAAAAAAAGAAGTAGAAAGTGAATAAGTCTCATGCTCTGGAACTGAAACCCAGGTGGGAGAGAACAACAGCCCACCAGTGTTCATGTTACATTTGGAGGGATCCCAAAGTGCTTTATAAACAAGGAGAGCAGGCTCAGTTCTTCTATCACTAGAACACAACACCCTGCTGGAGAAGAAAAATGGAACTGCATTATACTTATGGCATGGCAGTTTAGTGCTGAGGGGGTTTTTGTTGTGTAGCTGGGGATTAGGCTGCATTTACAGAAGTGTTTATCAATGGCCCAACTGGAAATCACCAAAATCAATGGGAGGCATTAACGTCACTGAAAACAGGTTTAGGTGCTTGCTCATCAACTGAGAAACACACATTCAAAACAACTGCATCTTCTCTAGCATGGATATTGATCTGAAGATTTAGGTGCTTAGGATACCTTATTTTTATTGTCTCCTACACTCTAAGTGAAAAACAGAAAATGTAAAATTGCAGGCAAAGATACACAGGCAAAATGTTGCTCTCCAGAGCACTCTCAGACCTGGCCATGCTTCCCCAAACTTATTAACTCACACCACATTTTTTATAAGGTACCCTCCAACAACACTGGTCACCATGTGAGGGCAAAAACCTGCAGATATCTTAAAATGTATCAAGAGGATATATGCACCCACAGACACAAGCAATTTTTTTTAAGGAATTGCCTTCACAAGAAAGTTTTAAGTTATGCTTCAAATTAAACTGACATAACAATATAACTGCCATATGAACATATTTACTCTGAAATGAGATTGCTTCTACCTATTTAACTTTGGTTTTCAATGGAGTTCAAGCTGAAATTAAGTCACTCTTAGTCAAATATGTATGCCATGCAGCAATGATACTTTGGAAAACATACTATGCCAGTGAGAGGAAGCATACAGAGAAAATCCTGTATGTTTGAGAATTGTGAAGACTCAGTTGCACTTCCTAAAACTCCACAGATGTTATTAGCTCTAGCTAAACTCCAATTTCATATCTAACTTCTGCACATTCATATGCTATATTATTTGGATTTCATAATTCTTATCATTTAACCTTAAGCTGTTCCAACCTGCAGCCTTACAGTGCTGAACAGTGACTTGTGTCTATCACAGACCCAGCTGCTGCTCTGTGAGGACGAGAGACTCTTGTACACCACTCAAACATGTCCATAGCCTCCTTCTGGAGGAAAGTGCAATGTAAATACTCTTTTTCAAGTAGCAAAGAAATTATTTTTGTATAGTTTATTTATCAGATTTCACTGATAGCAAAAGCTCTTCA